>CALNXK010000162.1:257500-440000 GCA_942486035.1 Porites lobata
AAAGAAATTTGATTGCACCCCCGGAACCATACTTTTCCTTAAAAAACGATCCCTCTGATATTTTTTTCACAGTTTTTTGTCAAATAAGCTGATTTTCCGGTGACACAAACCCTTTATAGTTGGCCAAAAACTTTATCAGTTTAGATTTTTTTTTTTTGACTCAAAAGCACTAATGAGCAAACCAAAAAAATTGATCACGTGACATCTTTTGGCGTCAAAAAACTGTTTTCCGGGTTTTTGCGCAGCTAGGAATTTATTTTTTTCAAATTTTTCTTTTTCCTTTCGACAGTAAAGCTGTGTTATGTGTAACTTAAATAGCAAGGGTGAAATTTCATTTAACACTTCCCTTGTATGATTTTTCTAGACCAGTGCATGAATATTTTTTTAGGGTTACTTGGCATGAATGATTTTTTTCATTTAATTCTCCCTTACACTAATGTATAATTTTTACTTCGCCCTCCCTCCATAACTTTTCTAATGGTCCGTTCGTAATCTCAAAATATATTGCTTTTTTACAATTCCAAGTCGTTACCGTTGTCGTCCTCGTTGCTTAAGATCCCTTGTAGGGCAGTACCAACTCCCAGGGAAAAACGGAAAAGAGCAGCAAACTTGTGCCATTTCATGCAGACAAAGTTTATTTTTTAAGTGGAAACTTCTACAACAAAAACTATAAATCCTTTAAAACTCAAATACTATACAACTCATCTTGTTCTAAATCATGGGAACTGATTTCTGAGAATACAGCGACCCCGATGGTGAAAATACGCTCGACTGTTCTGTTGCTTTTGCAAAGAGAATTGACATGAAATCGAAGTAAAGGGGTAACACACAGTGGCAGGAGATAAAACGCGGTTTGACTAATAGACAAAAACTGTTTGGCATAAGCTGATTCTAGTAATTTGCAACATTCTTTTAATGGCAAAAAGTTGTTCGAATCTTTTAGTACGATTTCACTGACTGTCGATGTAAAGGTGAGGACTGTTACAACAAGTCGACGTGTTTTTGGTGTAAAAGACGGAGTTCCCTGCTAGCAGCTAGAGGTCCCTCACGGCAACCGAATAAGGAGAGGAAATAGAGAGACCCCTGCCGGCCCAGGACGCGTTCTTTCATGTAGCTGCCGACCATATTTGTGGTCGAAACTTTCTAGTTTTCAAAACCGGTTTCGTTTAATGTGGAATGCGCGTGCCCGGTAAGACTGCGCAATAGAAATTTCTGAGCCCACAGTTGTTATGGAGCAAAGCGGTTCTGTAAGTTTTGTCACACGTGACAAGAACGCTAGTGGTTGTTAAGGAGACGCCATGGCCAATCAAAAACGTAGTGGGCACCTGCAGAGCTCTTTCTCTTTCCTATAATTTTTCTGTCGCCGTGACAGACCTCCGCTGGCAGGGAAAAGACCGGCGGGTACGTTTGTTCAGAAACACGATAAAGTCATCTCAAGGCTTTTGGTGCAAAGGTTTCGTCTCCTATCAATTGGCAATCTGGAGTTAAAGAGGCAATATTCGATAACTTTACAGAATCAGATTTTTGTTTACGTCTACCCCACAAAAATAAAAGAAAAAACAAATGAAAGTGCTGTCTCTCTCTCTATTCCATGAGACAATGCCCACTTCTCTGAACGTTCACAACAGTGAAAGCCATCAAAACCAGAATTCCAAACAGAGCTGTTGCTGGTGGAACACTGCTCGGCACAGTTGATGATGGGGATGGATCATTGCAGAGATCTCCCTCGCAGCATGTGACGTCGCAACTTTTTAGTTGCAACATAGGAATACCTTGTAAGGCTGTCTGCACGTCTTGGCAAGCTTGTGTCTTACGCGTGCTACACAGTGACATTACGGAACAGTTGAGGACATAGACTTCGATGTCGCTTTTGGGAAGTGATGCGTTTAATGATGCGGGATTGATACTGGCTGTTATACGGGCTGTGTAACAGGAATCAGCTATTTTTCCAATTAATGGATCTTGACTGCAATCGATAGTTTTACTGGGATTAGCACAAACGCTCACGATGTTACCTTTCTGAGCAATATTCGTCAGGTCTGGCGTGCACTGGTAGCATTTCAAGGCCAGAGCTAAAAAGAGAAAAAAATAGCAATTAAATTTTTAAGTTACAGCTTCAAAATCAGTTGCTCAGTACCTATGAGCAAGAAATTCTTGAAATGTAGCTATGTAGCGCCGTGCACGAAACGGGCGATTGAGAGGCGAAAAGGTGGCTTTAAAACCATGATAAGGTCTGTGTATTGCTTTTGGAAATTAATTGAGCGTTTTGCCGAAAGAAGTCGTCTTTAATTAATAACACACTACACTCATCAGGAGATTTTCTCGCAGCTCGAACGGCAGATGACAATATAGCAAGTGCTGTTTCCGATCATTACTAAACAGATAGCCTATGTGCAGGAGCAGCCCAGAGCACTCCCCTTAAACAAAAGCGGGATCCTCGATGTTTTTTCAGGGGAAGGGCTACTGTGGAGCAGCGAAAAAAAAAAAAACAAAAAAAATTAACACGAGTGAAACAAACGAACCAAACATCTAGCGCGTTTAGTAGTTTGCAGGCTTGAACCATTCAACAGGGGAAATAAAGGCAAAAGGATTCTAAATACGTCAGAAGTGTCTCAACTGGTTTTCGCCGCGCCGCGCGTGGGCAGAGCCCCATAGCTAAGGAAGTGTGGCAATCTACCCACCCGAGAAAATTTGGTAATCACGTGACCGTACACCGACCGACCGCCTGCCTACCCGACCGTCCGTCCGCTCCACAGGCATACCAATGTAGAATAACTCAATCAACAGGTATGGCACCCCAAATGCAACTCAAGGTTTTATTTGGAAGGAAATCACATGGCCGCCCGGACTTTTAGAAAGAAAAAAACAACAACAAAGTCGTGTCTTTTTCGGCGTTATTTTTCATGTTTACACTAACGTGGATAACTGAGAAAGAGCTAGAGCGAGTTATTGAAAAAAAAGGAGACGAATTTCGTAGGAAGAAAAACATGGACATTCAAAGCGGCGGTAAGAAAATGAGAAATGCTAGCGGTCAGCAAGGTGAAAATGAGCGGCAGTGAAAAATAAAAGCGAACATGAACGCAGGAAACAAAATATTGGGTAAACAACATACGACGATTCCTCCTTAAAAATAATGTGTAATTAGAACGTTTGACGTTTTAGTCGTACAAAACAGCGTCGTAGTCGTACAAACAACGGCAAGGGAAAGACAAAAAAGTGTGTTGCACGTGCAAATTTGTTTTTTGCCAGACGCGCAGTCGGTTTGTTTACGCCCTGAGCGAAGGACAAGTCACGCAAACGACTTAGTAAATGATTAGTCATGCCAGAAGCAACAGAAAAAGATCTCTGCCTGCAGGGTAAGTCAGAACAAATTCATCTGAAGAACGTTTCTTAAAAGGTGGAAGAATTTCAGAGGCACTTTAGAGAGAGAGCTTACCTACAATACTAAATAAATCAAACCTGTAATACATTTTAAAAACAGATAAAGGCACTCCATAAAACAAAAATCTTCAATAAAAAATAAAATAAAATAATTCCGTTATTTACCCCCGGCAGCATTAAAATAGCACGAGTGCTAGTGGGGCCAAGCAAATGCCTGAAACACTAAATACCGGAGGCAAACCAGCTGGCCATTGCTAGGCAACATCAACAGTCTAGTTACGTAAACGTCTACAAATGACATAAAATGCTTGATTACTACATACTGGATTTCAGCTACCATACTCTATTGTATTATAGCTCAGGATAAAAACAAAGGCAAATAAAATCAATGGTCTGACACTGTTTTGCCTCCTCTCCCCTTTGCGTGTTGCCCTCGCACGCTATATAAAACCTAAAAAAACCGGCTGTTTTTGTTTGAATACTGTGTTGGTATTTATCAAGAACTTGTTAATCCTTTAAGCAATACAGAAGTCGAGTTATTGAAGCACCCGGGGAAGTTTGGAATTCATATTGAGTGCCCCCAAACTTCACAAGAGGATTTTACAACTTTGGCGTCATATTGGCACCGAGACATACGGAATGTTGTCATGACAATTTTGTGATTTCACATGCGAAATTATAAATTAACGCTAAAGTATTGGCGCTAGAATTAAGGAGTAATTTGACACCCATGGTATGTCTTGTTATAGCGAGAGAGATCTTCCCACTTCGGTTTGTTTGGTTATAACAAAAATGCTTAATTTTTCGCTATTACTTTATAATTACAACGAACGTTGAAAACGGAGGAAACTTTATAAAGTTGGATTTATAACATAACAAAAGCAAAGCGCGCGCTCTGATTTGTCAGTTAGCCATCTACCAATTGCCCATTGGTAAAAAGCTAGCGCGGTAAAATTAAATAAAATTGAGTAAATCTCCTCCCATGTGAGGTGAAAAATGCACCGGTAAAATGTACAAAATTAATGAAAAGAAACAGAGTTAAGATAACCCAAGGTTAGTGCGAAATTTGAATTCAGATATGACAGCTTAAAAAGTTTTAGCTTTATTCTTTTTGTCTATGTCGTGGTTCAGTTTTATCCTTGGTTTAAATTCAACTAAGGATGAACTTGAACCACAACATATATACCGCATTTACCACTTCGAAAGGGAGCACCACCTTACCGTGGTGGAGTGGTTTGTGTCTCAATGACCCATTATAGAAGTATGTCAGCTGGAGTCTTCGACTCCTGTTAGGGCCACCCATGCCGAACAGGTCGAGGGATAGAGACTGGACTAGTGTGGTCCCCTGGTCCTTCAGGTTGGGGGTTGGGCCGAGGGCTGAAAACCCTCTCCCGTAAATCCCTGTTATTACAAAAACCAGAAGAAGAGAAAATTCACATTATCAAGGTAACACTGTGGCCGGTTCTCATAACAGGAGTAACTCTATGACGCGTGGAGGCAAAAGCCAACAGGACGCCACCGAGCTGAATAGACCACTGGGTCACCCCCAAAACATTACGAAGATCGGAAACTGGAATGTACGCACACTGCACAGAAGTGGCAGTATTGCGCAGTTAGCTAGAGAAATGACCAGTAGTAACATAGACATCATGGGTATCAGCGAAACACACTGGACAGAGCAAGGAAAAATGCAACTGACAGAAGGACTGAAACCATCAGTTACTCCGGAAGAGATGACGAAAATCATTGAGAAGGAGTAGGTATACTGATGTCAAGAAGTGCCGCAAGACCCCTGATGGTGAAATGATAATTCAGGCACGGTTCTATTCCAAACAGCAAGCGAAAACACGCGGTGAGTATGTGCTATGTAGTGTTAATATCCTCTACCAAACAGCAGATCGAGGGTAAAACAGCAAGAATGGATGAAGAAGCCAGACGAGTAGGATTAAAAATCAACATGGAGAAGACAACAATTTAGGTAATGAGAATTAATGCAAAAGAACCAGGAACTGATTATGATAGCTGGACAAGGAATAGCAGAAGTGGATGAGTTCACTTACTTGGGAGCCACAGTTTGTAAAGAGGGAGGTGGTATGATGGACCTGAAAAACAGACCCTCAAAAGCAAGGAGTGCATTTGTCAGATTAAATTGGATTTGGCGTTCAAAAACCATCCTACGAAGAACAATTAAACTGAGACTGTATAAAACACTGGTAGTGCCAGTTCTGCCGTACGGGTGTGAAACATGGGTAATGAACAAGGGGGATGACAGAGCAGTAGAAGTGTTTTATAACAAGTGTCTACGAAGAATCCTACAGATCCAGTGGCAGGACCATGCAAGAGAGAACTCTCTTGGACCATGTCAGTACTGAAGAGCTGTTAGAAAGAGCAGACATGAAACCAATGAGTAAAGAGGTGAAGCAGCGTAGACCGGGGGGTACTTAACAAATGTTTAGACGGGGAGGCTCCGCCTCGAGGTCCAACACCTTACCCTTTTATATACCATTTTTCACGAAAAAGGTACCCCTTTCATATACCTTCTATTGACAAATGATACCCCTTTCACAGACCTTGTTTAGAACTTTACATCCCTTTTAACTGCTGTAAATGCTTTGTCATTTAAATAGGAAACAATAAAAAAAACAGAACGCTTTCCCGGCTTTATAAAGCTATAAACTTTGGGCGCTTTTACAGACCCAAATGACAGATTCCCCTACCCTTTCATATACTTCAACGAGTATACCTGATGCCTGACAAAGGTACCTCTTTCGGGCGGAGCCTCCCCGTATAGGCCATTATAGGGAGTACCCCTCCCCACCAGGGAGCGTAGATGGAAGGTGATTAGACATTATACTAAGACAGAATCAAAAGGAAGACCAAAAACTCACCTGGAGGAGAACGGTGTAGAAGGCCAAAATGTAATAAACGACCCTAAATGTAATAAAGTCCTAACTGTAATAACATTTTGTCCTAAATGTAATAAAGCCCTAAATGTAATAACATTTTGTCCTAAATGTAATAAACTCTTAAGTTGCAAATTACAGTAATTGCTCAAAAAAGCGCCCCATTTTGGGAGGGGGGAATGTAATATTTAAGCGCTCCGGCACTTATTCGCGTAAATACGGTACTAAGAGGTATTACTATGGTTTTAAGCGCCGCCCTCAAATAAGCACCGCATTTTTGGAGAAAAATTTAATAAGCTTCGGTACATTTCCTTATGCACTGTGTAACTTAACGTTTACAAATAAATTGCTTGTAAAAGGAAAAAATAAAAATAAAAACTTGTAAGCCCTAAAAAGTTTGTCATCAGGCTTCATTTTTGTTAAAGAAATTTACTGCAAAAACCGTGAATGAAGATCCTGTTACTTGTCAAAGTAGGATCTCTAGAAAAGAGATCTAATCAGCCAAAATATTAAGAACAAAAAAAGAGAAGTTTAAGGGCCTCGTTTACATGGAGGTGGTAGGTGAGGTAACCCGCTTTGGCGGGTAACCCGCCTGTCCACATAATCTCTCATTTTAATTTGGTCACGTTTACATGATAGGTGGGGTGACCCGCCGCACGTCACCTCACCTACCTGGCCGTCCCCCACCTCCATGTAAGCAGGCCCTAAAGACTACTGCACAGCCGATAACAACGTTCATAAGTAATTAAGATAGTACACGCGCGCTCTGATTGGCCGAGAGATGTGTTTGCAGGAGAGTATGTAAACATGTGTGGAGTCAAGATGTTCTGCTTTTCGCGAGCTAATCACACAAGCACGAATTTTAAAATGTTTTCGAGTTGAAAACTCGACAAATTTAATTCATCTACCGATTCTCTCGTCGGATGAAACTTGGAAAATCTTTACAAACATGCTGTGCCAATTTTTTTTCGCTTAAGCTGACATTTTAAGCGAGAAAAACCCTTTTATGGAAAGCATCTTTATTGCAAAACAAGAACTGATTACTCGTACATTAAGCTTCGTGTACAAGACTTCGCGACTGGTAAGAATTTCTCTTTTAATCAGTAACCTAAACAAAGAGTTTTTCTTCTTTCTCGAGAAAGTTATTTATAAAAGCAATAGAAAACTTTTTTTCTGTGTTTGCATAGCCTGATATAAACACTCGATCTTAACAGTTATGCAAACCCGAGACAACGTCGAGGGTTTGCATAATGATCAGGCTATTCAAACACAGGAAAAAAGTTTTCTACTGCTTAAATATTGCTTTTTTAGAAAAAATACTGTTACTTTGCCGTTTACAAGCAATAACGTTAAGTTCCACAGTGCATAAGGAAATGTACAGAATTTATGCGAATTAGCGCCGCGGCGCTTATTAACTTATTTCTCCAAAAATACGGCGCTTATTTGAGAGCGGAGCTTAATACCATAGTAATACCACTTAGTACCGTATTTAAACCAATAAGCGCCGCGGCGCTAATTAACCCCCAAATGCGGTGCTTACTTGAGGGCGGCGTTTATTCGAGTAATTACTGTAATTGGCAGCTTAAGAGTTTATTACATTTAGGGCAAATAGTTATTACATTAAGGACAAAAAGTTATTACATTTAGGACTTTATTACATTTAGGCCTTCTACAAACGGATGAAAGCGGGATGGCGATCGTGGGAGGAAGTGAAGACTGTTGTGGGTAACCGAGATAAGTGGAAGGACTCTGTGAAGGCCTTATGTGCCACAACTGGCACGAAGAGGATAGGTGTAGGTGAAGGTGAAATATACCGCATTGAATTGGATTCCAATGTGAGCGGGATTGCAAGAAAGAAGAAATGCAAGAGGCAGTCGAGGGCATTGGATTGAATGGACATGTAAAGATCGATTAAAACCAAAGAAACAAAAACATGGAACGCAATGAAGACTACGCCTTGAGTAGTTGCTGAACTAAGAAATATAATGTGTTAAGCTTAAGCCGGTTTGCCAAATTAATACCTTCGTCATGTTCAGAATATCTGAACCATATACTCACCAAGATTATTGCTTGTTATCGATTACTAACGATTGTTATCGATTTCTGTGATCGATAATAGTCGATTCATTATTTTTTTCTGTGACTTTGATTTCTATCGGCCTGGCCTCCAACAAGTAGGGAGCGAGTGTTTAAAAGCGATGTGAGCGATGTGTTTAAATCCGCCGGGATTCAAGGTACATTTTGTGCGTAACAGCAGAGAAATTACGTTTTGGAATAAATGTTATGTTATTGGTCTTCAGTCACTGAGTCGGCTACTCCAGTCAGCTTTGGTGTAACAATGATGTTATCTTACAACGTTTTTATTACGACCTCTCCCATGCAATTACTATACTGCAACCCTGCGAGCAGAGGTTTCTCTCTTGCATGGCTTTTAGCGTTTACGAAGTCTTTCGCTTAGCTTGGTCGAGTAGTACAATGCATAGTACGTACTACGTATTGTACTACGCAGTACTCACGCCGCAAACTCACTTTTTGAGCGTCCGTGCGCTGACTTTATAGGTGTTCCAAAAGCGAACATCAAGTTATATTACTAAGCGTGACAAGGGAAAAGGAAACATTCTAGTCATCGCTGCCAATATCGGATATAAACAAATCATTGCGACATGTATTAATTTATGATGTACAGATTTCAAGCGCCTTACTTAGTGAATTGTTGGGGACCACTCTGAACGCTTCTGAACTAAGTTGAGGAAATATAAGTATAAAGAGACTAATTGCTTGGGGGGTAAAATCAAGAACTTGAAATGCTTTTAATTTAAGTCCAGTGAAATCGAGAATCCGAGCTAGATTTTTATCAAAAAGGCCGTTTACAAAATTCGAGGCCAAAATATGATTGTTTCTAAGACGTGCATGCAACAATCGTAAGAACTTACCTCCTTGAATGCCTGCAACTATAATAATTGCAAAAGCTGTGAACGGGAGAAAGTTCATTTTTCGCTACAATCGTGGTAAGATATTCGCTGAAGTCAGTGAACCTGAGTGAACGACTGGAAGCTCAACAGGGCGCTGGCTCGATAGGCGATAAGACAAAATGTTAAAGTAAACTGTAAATTAAAACGCCTGTTTGACATGTGCATTTTCCATGTCAGCCCGAGCCAATCGTCTCTTGGTAGTAAGACAAAAGCTTTTGTCTTATCGTCAACAAGTTTGGTAGCCTAGTTTGGGAAAAGGGTAAAAAAATCGCGAGGAGAGAAAAGGGTTAAGGGAAGAGCCTGTAGAGACTGTAGACAAACGTTTGAGGCCGCTATTCCGCCCTCTTGTCTTGTAATTTTCGATCCGGTGGGGTACTCCTGGGAATTGTTGATGGGGGTGTGCAGCCCGGTTCTCCAAATCCTGATCCTATCTCGGACCAAAAAATGCTATTTTCCACACCAGTAGTTTTCAGACCAGACCTCTAAAATCCTTAACCGTTTTCAGACCTGGTCTTAAGGCAGAAGTTATATCCTCGTTTCTCAGATTAGAGCGCAAACAAAAAATTTCTCCAAAAGCACTTCGAATTCGCATATTCGATAATTACGTTCATACATTCCCGTATTTCGCTCCAAAACCACATTCCAGACCAAAATGGGCAAAGTGTATACCCGTTTTCAGACCAAAAAGGCCCAAAAGCCATACCACTTAGGGTGGCACATATCTATATGGCTGAGGGAGTACCCTCGGCCCCGGGTTGTTGATCATCTGTCAGCAAGATCACTATCTGTCACTTAGATACATTGGAATGTTGTCAATTTCGCGTGTAAAACTAGAAGTTCTACCTTCTACCTGATGCGAAAAAAAAAAAAAAAAAAGGCTGCTTGTTCCAATGAGTTGTTTTTCTGGCGGGTAAATAATGCTCTGGACAGTAAAGTTTTGACTGAGCAAATGTGATTTTTGCCGCTTATTTTATACTGAGAGGTCGTTACACGCATATTGAAGCAATAAGCAACGCAGCAAGAAAATTAAGGAATAAAAAATCTGCATACTCCGACAAAATAAGAAACGAAATGATTAAAGCTAGCTTACCAACAATGCCACCTGTTCACCACAAACTTTTTAATATTGTTCTCAACTTAGGAATAGTGTATAAAAATTGGTTCAACGGTCTTATAACTCCCATATTTTAAATCTGACGTAAGGAATGATCCATCAAATTACCGCGGGATTTGTGTTTCTAGTTGTTTAGGAAAGCTATTCTTTTCAGTTTTAAACCAAAGACTCCTTGAACACGTTTTTTCCCTGAACATACTTCACAAGTCTCAAATCGGCTTCTTACTGACAAATCGAACATCAGACCACCTCCTAACCTTACGAACTCTTATAGACAAGTACGTACACTGTCACAGTGAAAAAGTATACGCTTGTTTTGTTGACTATAAAAAAGCCTTTGACTCAGTGTGGGATAACGGACTTTTACATAAATTATTACAAATTGGTGTAGGACTAATGTTTCTATAAGTTAATCAAAAAGCTATATTCAAACTCTTCGCGTGCCCTAAAAGCCTGAGGAATGAGTCAAACAAGATCTTTTAGCCATTTACAGCGGTCTTGCCCAAGCGACTATATAAAGCCCCGTGCAAACGGACGCAACATTGTTGGCCAACAGCTCCCAACATTGTTGGATGTTACATGTTGCGTCCGTTTGCACACCGTGTTGCATGTTGTTGGATGTTGTTGCGTGTTGTTGCGCAAAGTTTGAAACCGGTCAAACTTTTCAGCCAACAACTCCCAACATTTCTTTTGTTTCGTGATCGCCGAAGCGTAGCGCAACAATGTTGGATTCGTTTGCACAGCTCTTTCAACGTTGTTGGGGCCACGCACGCTCATTACGCATGGTTTACAAAGACTTATGGGATGTATCCTTCCCACGATGCACTGCACGTCCGAACATTGTTGGGAGTTGTTGCATCCGTTTGCACACCACTGCCAACACGGACGCAACAACTCTCAACATTGTTGGTGCGCGCAGCCTAAGACACATACACCATGCATTCATTAACATCTTCGAGACAAGACACATAGGTCTCATCATGGCCTCATTAAACGTGCTCGTCAAAATCCTTCCCTTCTCATCCTTTCGCCTTTCCCCTTGTTTCTTCATTGGCATTCACAGCTTCCTTTCTGCCTCCTGTTTTTATTTCCATCTTCTCAATTTCTTGGGCTATGCTCGCGGCAAGTATCTCATTTTGCAACCGAGGTTTTATTGGTTACATTTTCAAGGTCAGTACTCTTTGTACTTTTTCCCTTTTGTTTGCAGTATTTTCTTAGTTGTATTCTTTGCTTAGGTTGTATTTGTTTTCAATGCTTTCCTTGTTATTATTTTCCTGCATCCGCTCCCGGGATTTCAGTCTTACAAGAGAGTCTAATTCCCCGTCGGATTACTGGCGCGTAAGTCGCGTCTTTTCCTATATTGTCCTCACAGCACCGCTCTATCTTTCAGGTTGCCATTCCCTAGTTTCAGCATTTCCTTCTTATGGATCCCGCGAGTGGTACATTTGCTGGCTTCGGTTTTCTCTTCAACCTTATTGAGCGGTTCTAACGGGATAGCAGTCAGTTCTTGTTCAGTTCTCGCCAGAGCGGATAGAGATTGGGCGGTGAAACGAGAGCGTCCAAGCAAAAAAGGTGTGATGCAGTGGACTGGGACTCTGTTTAGAAATGTCGCCTGTTTTCGACTTCGGTCAGGCCTTGCGATGTGGTTTGTGCTTTAGACACTGCCGCTGTCACTCAATTATGGCGGCTTGAGAATTGAGTTGTTTTCTTACACTTTTCTTCCTCGTTCCTTTGTGCTGGTGCGCTGTCTCCAAGAGGCAAATGTTGCTATTTTTTTTGCGGGAGGTTTAGTTGGAGTAAAGAGTGTTTTCACTCACGTGGCCAGCATCTATGTAAATTTATTGGAACAAAAGAAAGCGTTTGCATAAGAAAAGAGTTCAACTCCCACAGGACTGGTTTGGGACACCAACATGGCCGCCGTTTCATTGTTTTGGGACACCAATATGGCCGCCGTGACGTCATGTGAAAACACTCTAAACAAACATCTCTTTCAAATGGTTTCTCTGGTTACTTCCATGACTCCACCACTACGTCAATGTCGATGTTATTCCAAAACAAAAAAAAACTAAATACTGTCTAAAACACGAAGGAAAATCTCATCCATGTCATCCATGGCAAAACCAAAAGACAGCAGATGGTTTTTCATAACTAGATGATGCATGTATTTTATAAATGCGTGCAGCTCGTGCAAGGTGTAATTATGCTAATTTCAATCACCATCATCCTTCTTTTTAATTTTGAAACTAACATCTCGTACGTCTTTCTGTTTCTTCGGAACTTCAAAATTAGCGCCCTCAGTGTTTACTGTTTACTTTGTTTTATTTTAGAGAGAAAAACCGAGAAAAAAACCTTATTACAATTAACCTCAATAAATCTTGTTTACATGCGGTTGCCGGCTTTGCGACGAATTGCGCGAGTCGCCATGGCGCATTGCTCCCGAGAAACAATGTTTGAAGTAGTACAACGCCACTATATCAAAACATATCAAGCTAATTTTTTGTTATGTTACGTAAAATTTATCCCCCCTTTAACATATGTAAAATTACGGTTAAGAAGTGTTAAGCTTTTGCAAACGAAACGGCGAAAGATGATTAAGTCATATTTAGCGGAAGGAGGAGCAATTCAACACTCAAATTTTGGCATTACACGACCAACAAGTTTGACTTTTAGGCAAACAAACATTAACATATGAAACTGTTTATTAATTGGTTTTGTGAAACAAATTTATCTATTTAACATTGTAGCCTCAAATTACAGAAAGAAAATAGGATTTCCGGTTTGCACAAAGGAAAATTTCACCGGCCTTCAAGCGTACCGGAAGCGCGGAAAGAGCGCTCGTGCCAGTCCTACTCCGTATCACTCATTGAGGGAAGAGCGGAGCGCTCGTTTCACTGTCCAACCTTTATCCGCCCTGGTTCTTGCAGTATGTCCGCGGTTTCTTACTTCCGTGTGCTGGGTTTTCAGCTTTTTCGTTTCATATGCCTTCTTTGTCCTACGCTGTTAAGTCTTCGTGCTTCCTAGTTTTATTCATGCAGAGTCGGTACATGAATTTGCTTTACTTGCATGCTGCTATTCCCGTTTGGTTTTTAAGGTACGTGTTATTATAAATGGCCGCATTCTCATGTCTCAGCTATTTTTTGGCTTATGCTTTCTTTGTTGTTTTTAGCAAAATCCACAGGTTTTGTTCTATATAAATGTGTTGTGTGGCTCCAGAGAAGAAGTTGTTTTGCCGCCAATTTGTGTACCTGACTCTGTCGAGCGTGTGTTGGAACCAGGAACTCAATTTCGCTAAATTTTTCACGCCCTGGTCTTCTTTCCACTATGTTTTCTGGCTCCAGAGCAGAAGTTGTTTTACGGCAATTTTTTGTTACCTGACTCTGTCGAGCGTGTGTTAGAACCAGGGGCTTAATTTCGCTAAAATTTTCACGCCCTGGTCTTGTTTACGAGGCGTACACCAGGGCTGTATGAATATCAAATGTGTTGTGTTTATGTCAGTATCGCCCTGCACTATTACGATTTTGATTACAAATTGACCTCAGACAGCTGTCAATTGATGACAACATTGATGTGCAATCAGCTTTCTCCTGGGCTTCCAAAGTAGCTAGAAAGTGTGAGAGTACTCATTGGTAAGCCTGTGGTGCGGACGGACGGTCGGTCGGTCACGTGATTACCAAATTTTCTGGTATGGATAGATTTATTTACCCATGGTGCTCCGCTGGCGCGCTTCGCGCGGACCTCCGCTATTACCCGATTTTATATTTTCTTTGAGGAAACTATAAATATGAAAGAGAGCTTCGCTTTAAGCCCTGGCTAAATCTATATATTATCTCACACTGACACTTGAAAGAGCAGGCTCTTTATGCTATTTTTGGTTTAAGAAAACACACAAACGTTAGCAAATTAAAACCGCCTTGCTTGCAAAATATTTGAAGGGATGATTTCCCCAATACTATCATATAATGGCGAAATTTGACGCTACATGTAAAACATGATTTTAAAGCTTGGGACAATACCCCAATTGAAAAAAACCCTTGAAATTTTGCAAGCGTTACTTAGAAATAAGCAATTAACCTTCAAATGTTGCAAGTAGAAGTGAATTGGGACGATTACCATTAATTATTAATATTTACAAAAACATCCTACATTATATTACATATTGTATATTCTGCGTAAAAACAAGGATACTATTGTGAAACAAGCCTTTCGTACCTCGCTAGCTTTTAAACAATCCATCATTCTAAGATACTACTCTTTTACAGCATATTTAAACATGATTATAAAATTTCAAGTTATCTAGAGTTAATTAGAATTCAACTAATAGGAAAGACTTAGTGAAAATTCGTATAATAAGCGACCACAAACTCATGATTAAAACTGGAAGATATAATCAAACTCCCCACAACGATAGAGTCTGCACAGTTTTTAATCTTAGTCTACAATTAAATGAATCGATAACTCTATATCTGAACAAAATCAAGACTAGCGACTTCTATACGTTATTATGCACAAAAATCCACACAACAGGTCATTCTGGGCCACAGAGATGGAGCAAAGATCTTTCCTTGGATGAAGATAAATGGGAAAAAATATTCACCTCCCTAAAAACCGTCTGTAGAGAGACCAAATTAAAGGAATTTCAATATAAATTAATCCACCGAATTGTAGTCACCAAAAAGGAACTTTACCGCTATGGAATCAAGGAAGATGATGAATGTATATATTGTGGTGAAAAAGACTCTATTAATCATACTTTTAGAGATTGTCATTTCGTCAAGATTTTCATTCAACGGGTTATCAACTGGTTCAATATAGAAAACAAGATCAATCTCAACCCATCTAGCGAAGAAAGACTGTTCGGCATCCTCTCGGACTTACATGAAAAGGTACTAGTAAGGAAATTCAATTATACCATGTTGTTTATGAGATACTACATCTACGCCAACAAACTACACAACAAACCAATTCTCCTCCAAGACTTCGTTGGTAAAATGATAATTAAATACAGAATTGAAAAGCTATAAAATAGACATGAAAAGTAACTCCTCTGACTTTTTTTTTTTTTTTTGTGTGTGCGTTTATGTGGGGGTGTGTGTGTGTGTGTGATGTACTAGAATTGTAAGTAGTGTAACCATTGTAATTATTAGTAGTACGAGCATCGTATGGATGGTATTGTCAATATAGCCAATATTGTAAATAGTGCAAGTATAGTGAATATTGTTAGTAGTATTTAGTTTCAGTAGTGTTTAGTACTGTAAACATTTAATATATGTCTGTAAGGCAAAAATAAATAAATAAAAAAAAAAAAAAAAAAAAAAAAAAAAAAAAGCGACCACAAACTCATGATTAAAACTGGAAGATATAATCAAACTCCCCACAACGATAGAGTCTGCACAGTTTGTAACTCTGGTATTATTGAAGACGAATTTCACTTTCTATTGCGTTGTCCAAAGGATTCAATACCAAGGGAAAAATTCTACAATCAAATCCAAAAAAACGATATAAATTGTAACATCATCTTAAAGCTTTTGCAACACTATAATTTCATACAGTAATGCAAATAAAGCTTATGTTGTTTTTTGTTAATTTTCTGCGGTTATTGTTTCTAGTCAGCGTGATTTGCCCTCTGATGCAAGAACATTTTATTTGAGCTCTCTAGAAAAATAAAGGTCTTCATTGCGGCTAAATAAGCTCATCAGTCAAGCGCCAGAAGACCTGTTTACAAGCGATTATTCAAATCGGGGGGGTACTCCCTTATATGGCCTATACGGGGATGTGCCGCTCGACAGGGTATTGTTTTCGTCCTCTCTGTCCTCATTAGATCCCATCGGACGTAGCCCCTTTCTCCCCTCATGAAATTTACACAAGGAAGAACTGTTTTCTGCTTTTACATCACAATAGACCTTTTTACCGATACGGCGGCCATATTGAATTAATTCGATTTAAGGAGTATTATAGGATGCCCAGGGGGCATGAGCACATTTCGTTTGTATTTTCGAACGCTTTCTCTAAGTTTTCTTAGAATAAGATTGTAATGGGAAAAAAAAGATCCTTGTGCCGTGTTTGGAGGTAATAATGATCGCCTTTTTCTAGTTTAGCATTGGAAATATTGTCTTTCACTCAAGAGAGGATCTCTCTTGCTTTCACTGTATATTTCTCGGGAAAAAGGCGATCATTATTACATCGAAACACGGCACAACGATCTTTTTCCCATTACAAACTTATTCTAAGAAAACTTTAGGAAAAAATGTCCCGAAAAGCGCTCGAAAATATACAAACGAAATGTGCTCATGCCCCCTGGGCATCCTAAAATACTCCTCAAATCGAATTATCGCCGTATCGGTAAAAAGGGCTATTAGATGATATTTCAAGCTGGAACAGTTCATGAAAGTGCAAGTCTCTTCAAATTGAAAGAAAAAAAATATATATGAGAGACAGTAAGATTCGAACCAACGACCCAGATGGTCCAGTTTGCTACGCTAACCACTAGACCACTGAGGATTTGCTAAACGGAAATGATATAATTTAAGTACATATGGCATCAACCCCAACCCCAAAAAAGAACCAAACCAGTTTCGAAACAATGCTTAACCCTAATCAGTAGAGGCAGTGCATAACCCTAATCTGTAAATGCATTGCTTAACCCTAATTAGTAAAGGAGAAAACTACCTTGTGTAAATTTCATGAGGTGAAGGGGCTAAGGTCGATGGGATCTAATGATAACCGTTTAGGTCCTAAACTGGGTATGCAATTTCGCGCAAGTCTGTCCTAAACAGTGTGCGCGATTTGTGCGAGTCTGTTCTAATTATAAACAGGGCGTTTCATGCACGATCGATTTAGGAGTTGTCCTAAACAGGGTACAAATTGAGGTGCACTTTTGACGTCATCGGTTCATTAAACGCAAAATTCTACCAAAGTTGGTCATGAGTAGCTGGTTATGGTGAATTATGCGTGTGCTTTTAGCCAATCAGAATCGGGTAAATATTTTGAACGAATAATAAAATAAAACGATAAAAATTAGCGGAGAAAGTGTCAAATTTATCATTATTATTCATTCAAAACATTTCCCCGGTTCTGATTGGCTAAAAGCACGCGCACAATTCACCATAACCAGCGTACTGATGACCAAATTTGGAAGAATTTTGCGGTTAATGAACCGATGACGTCAAAAGTGCAGCCTTCTTCGACGGATAACACCCTTCTCGATCTCCGTAATTCTTCATAAGATACTCAACCTCATTCGTTAATTGTTAAATTTTATATGGTATAAGGTACGGTGCTAGTATCAGAAAAACGACAGCCATTTTAAGGTGGCTCGATACAGTTTTTTAGAGTGAATACCTCCCACGTTTGAGCGTAAACTACGTCCCCATAAGCAAAGGTTTGGAAAAATTAACACCGCAGTTGTATTAGATAAAGATGAAACTTTGTTATGATCAGGGTTGCAATGACATCGTAGTTGTCATGGCAACGAAATGACACCATTACCTATTTGACTTGCAGCAGTATTTCTCGGCACTGGGAACTGTTCTTCCAAAATCGTTTACTGGAGCTTTTTCCTACAATAGCCGCCTTGATGTTCGTGAAGTTTAAGCGAAATCTGTAAGAGCGTTATCGAGATATTTTGGGAAGAAGTTTATATGAAGTTCGACTGTTATCTGTACTTAACGAAGCGCTTTTGACATGCAATTTCACCTCATAGTAGTTTCAATCTGTTTAAAAACGTGTGTGGAAGATCATGGAGATACCTCCAGCCGATTGCTAGAAAGAAGGATTTGATTAGTATATATCGGAGCGCTCTTATTAGCGGTAATGTAACATTTCGGTCTACCTTAACAAATTAGCGAATAATTTTTAAATCGCTCGATAAATTTTTTAAAAAATTTAAGAGTCTTGAGATAAACTGTCCTTTTATATGACCTCTTAGTTTCAAGAGTATTGATATATTGTAAGGTAGTAAAATACGGGCTTCAATTCGCTAAAATTTTGTCAGAAATTTTTTCTTTATAAGTGAGAGTCTCCGATTATTCAGCGGTATTGTCTCAAGGTTTCATTTTCACGTGAAAAGCAGTAATTAACAATGCATTTGACATATGCAAAAATGCTAACTATTGTTGCGCACGAAAATATGAATTTTGGAGACAATACCCTGAATAATGAGAGGCTATCACTTGTAAACACAAAACTCTTGACAAAATATTAGCGAATTCAAGCCCTTATTTTACTGCCTTACAATATATCAATAATCTTGAAACTAACAGGTCATCTAAAACGACGGTTAATCTCAAGATTTTTAAATTTTCCAAAAAATTTATCGAGCGGTTTAAAAATTATTCGCTAATTTGTTAAAGTAGACCGAAATGTTTACACTACTGCTATAAAGAGCGCCTTGATACATGGTAATCAAATCCTTCTTTCTAGCAATCGGCGGGAGGTATCTCCATGATCTTTCACACACGTTTTTAAAAAGATTGAAACTACTATGAGGTGAAATTGCATGCCAAAAGCGCTTCGTTTAGTACAGATAACAGTCGAACATCAAGATTGTCCATTTTTTACCGTATTTCTAGCCATAAAAACTTCTTCCCAAAATTTCTTGATAACGCTCTTACAGGTTTCGCTTAAACTTCACGAACATCGAGGCGGCTATTGTAGGAAAAAGCTCCAGTAAACGATTTTGGAAGAACAGTTCCAAGTGCCGAGAAATACTGCCGCAAGTAAAATGGGTAATGGCGTCATTTCGTTGCTATGACAACTCCGATGTCATTGCAACCCTGATCATAACAAAGTTTCATCTTTATCTAAGACAACTGTGGTGTCAATTTTACCAAATCTGCGCTTATGGCGACGTAGTGTATGCTCAAACTTGGGAGGTATTGACCTTGAAAAACTATATCGAGCCACGTTTTAATGAGAGAACTTAAGCACCAGGACAGGAGACACGAGGACGGCGTACCGGAAGTCCATTTCCTGGTTCAGTCATGCGCAGAACGAAAAAAGTTGTCTGCAATCTCCCGTCGTCTTCACAACAAGAACGCCATTTTCACTGTTTTCACGTTGTGCAGGCAACGTCGCTTCTCATGCCAAACTTTTTCTTTTTGTACTTCGACTTACCAGATTTTTCGAAAGAATCATAAAGAATCATCGTTCTGGTGTTCAGTGTTAAAGTATTTAGAAGACATTTTGAGATAAACGTCGTCCCTGAAGCAGAGAAAGCCTCGAGCTTAAATAAACCGTCTCGTTAAGCTAAGATCCCTAATGCTTATTCTATGCTGATTGCTCTTTTCTTTTCGGAGCAAATGCAATATTCTTTACAGCAGATGACGTAAAGCAAAATCTGTGATAGGAATAATTCTTTGTGTAAAGTCGTTTGTTTTAATTTTCCCGAAAAACATATGGATAAACAAACACAGGAAAATTATTAAGCTTAAGTAATTATTTGTCCTCTACCGTCAGAAGTCATGTCAAGGGTGTTTAGTTCACTAAAGAGAACAATGACAAGAAACTTGCAGAGTGATGGGTGGCTTTCAAGCAAATTCTCTTTGATCTACAAAGTATATTTATGCTTCCAAAGGCCATGCATGAGTTTTTAAACGGATTGCTCTTTTCTTTAAGATTAATTCCAAATGTAACGAGTATCGTCTCCTTCTCGTCGCAACTGCTTTAGAATTTCTCTACTCGTAAACCTGTTTTTTCATGCCTTTATTTTACTTTTTTTCCCTTTCACTTTGCTTGTTTAGTTCTGTTTTATCTGCTTTTGCAAAAGACGCCATTTTCTCATTTTCATATTTTTGCGGGAAGTTGCCGTCGCGATGTAGTTGTAGTAGCGAGTAGAGCGCGATGGCGGTCTCGCCCCAGACTCCTCGTCTCTTCCCGCCCTGTTGCTTAAGGTCTCTATTGTTGGGGCAACGGTTTCGCCTCTTATCAACTAGCAAAGGCTAGAGCTAAAGAGGCAGACTACTTGGTAACTTACAGAATCAGATTTTTGTTTGAGTCTCTTTCTAAATTGTAAAAATGTAAAAACTGGTAATAAAAACTAAACATAACAAAAGAGAGTGCTGTCTCTCACTCTAATGAGAAAGTGTCCACTTCTCTAAAAGTTCACAACAGTCAAAGCCATCAAAACCAGATTTCCAAACAGAGTGGTTGCTGATGGAACATTGCTCTTCACCGACGACTTCACAGTGGTACCAGTGCTGACAGGAGAATCAGTGGATGATGGTGTTGATGATGGTGATGATGATGGTGATTCAGTTGATGGTGTTGGAGACGATGAGGATGGATTATTGCAAAGGTCCCCCTGGCAGCATTCGACATCACAACTTTCAATGTCGAACATAGAAATACCTTTAAATATTGACTGTAAGGTTTGGCAGGTTTGATTCTTAAGCATGCCACAGAATGACATCACGGAACAGTTGAGGACATAGACTTCCATGTTGCCGATGGGAAGTGACGTGTTTATGTTTACACGGGCTGTATAACAGGAATCAGCCACGCTTCCTATAAATGGATCTTGACTGCAATCGATAGTTTCACTGGGATTGGCACAAAAGCTCATGCCTGAGCTGTTTGAACCTTGCTGCGCGATATTCATGATGCTGCTGTAGTCTGGCATACACTGGTGGCATTTCAAGGCGAGGGCTAAAAAGGAAAAAAAAAGCTATCAAAGCGTGAAATTACAGCTTCGAAACCAGTTTTTCTGCATCTATGAGAAAGAAACTCTTTAAAATATGAATAAGAATGCGCGAGGAAATTCTTTATTATGCCGTACACGAAGTGCACGACAGCCAGGCGCAAAACGCGGTGGTCATCTCGCTGCAAACTTGCGATTATGCGGTCCTTCTCCCCTTTTTTTTGCTCGTTGCTGGCTTTCCCGAAAAAAA
Source organism: Porites lobata (assembly GCA_942486035.1). Lineage (NCBI taxonomy): Eukaryota > Metazoa > Cnidaria > Anthozoa > Scleractinia > Poritidae > Porites > Porites lobata. The sequence goes on from CALNXK010000162.1 coordinate 278,754, forward strand.
AAAAGCCTGATCGCAGGATAGTTCACCACGCACTCTACGCTCCTGTCTGTCAACGTTAAGTCACGAACGACAAAACTGGGAGTGTAGGTTTTTGTCGACGAGGTGTTGAGAGTTAAAAAATGAATTAATCGATATTCATCATTGTTTGTATTTTATAATTGTCATTGGGCGCGATCCATTCAACCAAAATTCCAACTGGTCCGACCGGGAAAAGTGGTCCACCTCAAAAGGTGGACCCGTTTTTTCGAAACTTTTCCGGTTGGACCGAACCGATCCATTGAGTTTTGGACCGAAATTTTCGGAAATTTTGGTTGAATGGATCGCGCCCATTGTTTCTTTTTCAATACATAATTTTTATGATGTGGTTCGCGCCTTTCTCAAAATGACAAAAATACCATATTTTTAAATTCGTCAAGTAAAATAAAGCTTCACACACAACCTATCTTTTTTACTTTAGGTCTACTTAAGCCTTTTTTCCCACGCAACATGACATGCTTCGCCTTTCTCAAAGCTTTAAACCGCAAGTTCGCTAATTCGGTTTTAAGGCTGGTTTTCAAGTCACCTGAAACTTTCTTAAATCGTTTCAACTTTCCGACGTTAATGAGACGCAAAGTTAAGTTACTTGAGATTTTAGTTAGGCCTACACACGTATTTTTTGGTTACTTGACAGCCTAGTGTAAAGACAACGTACGTATTATACTGCTATTGGATGACATCCAATAGTGTACATATACTTTTAAGTCGAAATTCACCGGGGGTTCACGGATCCCTCGATCGCTAAGAATAACTAGAAGCTCAGCGCGCGATCCATTCAACCAAAGTTTCCGGAAATTTCGGTCCAAAACTCAATGGATCGGTTTTGTCCAACCGGAAAAGTTTCGAAAAAACAGATCCACCTTTTGAGGTGGTCCTCTTTTCCCGGTCGGACCGGTCTGAATGTTGGTTGAATGGATCGCGCCCTCAAAGTCCAACTCGAAGTCTAACTCGAACTTCAACTCGAAGTCTAATGTATCGGTCAAATTGAAGCTTCAAAATCCCTCCCGGGCAACATCCCGGGCATTTGACTTTTTTGAAAATTATTGTTCAAATTTCCCCCTACCCGGGCCAAAATGCCGTTCAAATGCCCCACAGTAGGGTCCACTCAGGTGATCAAATGCCCCCACCCCGGGGACATTTCACAGGTACATACTAGTGAATGACAGAAGGACGGCAGAAACGTCTTCAGTTGTCGAACAAAATCTTTATAAATACAGCAAATAAGGCCTGTTCAAACGTCGTGCTACTGCCGTGCTAAGCTGGCTCGACTGTAGCTCGACTGCAGCAAGACACTAGCACGACTTGGTTTCAGACGTCGAATTTAATTGAATCGAATAGAACGGCTGTTGCTAACCTGAGAGCAGGCTCTATTTTCGTTTCGCTGTAGCCGTTAGAGAGAATGTATGAGAACCGCTAAAATTCAGGCCTGATCTCAGGTTAGGCTGTTGCCAAAAACAAAACACAAAAATAAAGAAACGGTTTAGCAAACTTTTAAATATATTCTAATGTATTTATAACTTATGAATTGAGTCCGGCACGGCAAAAGCACGGCAAGGCTTGCCGTGCTACACGGCAGTAGCACGACTTGGTTTCAAACGTCGCGCTTCTGCCGTGCTAAAGTCGAATTTAATTCGATCAATTTAGTTCGGCACGGCAGTAGCACGACGTTGGAAACGGGCCTAACCCGCATTCAATATAACAAAAACTGAGAAACACTGTTAGCGTATTTAATAAGAACAAAAGTCTCGTGCATTACAGGCCCGTAGCAGGGGGAGGGGCAGGGGGGGCTCGAGCCCCCTCAGAAATTTTCAGACTTGAATTTAATTCTGCTACAAAAGTGGAAGTTTTCTACTAAAATGGACAGCTTTAACCCGTTACGTCAAAGAGCTAAAAAACTCGTTCAAAATACGAACGTGCATATAAATAAAATCTATAATAATTACAGCTATATATTATTCAATTTAAAAAACAACTCAATAACTATATACATATAAAAAACCTGGTTATAAAAACAAAATGTAAAAAGCTAAAACCGACCAAAAAGCCACATACTAAAAACGTGACTAGAAAAACTATAATACTCGTTCTAAAAAAAGTTAAAAGCTACAATCGTGCACTATAAGACACGTTCTAAAAAGCTGCAATCGTATAATTTACTTCTGAAGTCATTAGCATCACTTGAAAGACGGCAAACTGTTCCATAACTTAGTTAATGAATAAGTGAAAGAATTCTTCTTAAATTTAAGATAAATTCAAGCCCTCGCCTCTTAGCCTATACGGTGTACGCCTGTATTTAAAAAGGCTACCAATATAAGTAGGTCCCGTACCATTTAAGCATTTAAAAAGAAGTATTAACGCCTGGTGTAAGCGCATACAATATAAGGATGTCATGCTAGCCGTAGTGAGCAGCTCGTTGTATGACATTGACTTGTTGTGCCCGATTAATGTTCTCAAAATGTAACAGTTGCCATCTTCGAGGTGGTAGCGTTGACCCGTACCTATGCCTACAAACAAAGGACTGCAGTATTCGAGATGAGGCTTTTATCATTGCATCATGAGGAAGAAAACGCCTTATTCTTCTCAGTGCAGAGGCCTTCGCGTAGGCTTTCTTTAGTTGATCTGATATTGTAGACAAATGTAGTGATCTGACATGTACCAAGAAGTATGCTTTAACAGAGGGACCGAAGCGGGGGGGGGGGAGTTAATGTGGGCCACTCGCTCAGCCCCCCCAGTCATTTTAGGCTTGCTACGGGCCCGTGCAAAGCGGAGGAAATCGCTGCTACAAGGTCACTGAAGGCTCAGAGTTTCTTCGTGTGTCATGCAACATACAAAGCGTTCTTAAAAAAAAATCTCACCTATTGAGATTACTACATCATGACAAATTCACTGACATGCATCATCGCTCACTTGAATCGCCGGTATAGGTATTGTAATTCGTTATAAACACAACTTAGTACATGCATTTATTCAAAGCCTGAATCCAATATCAAAAATCTTAAAATTTAAACACCTTCAAATACAGTACAAACCTCGTAACCAATTGACCACAAAGGCACAATCTTTTCCACGAAAATCCTCTAACACCGCGTCCCCCATGACTGCTCGCCACGCCAGAGATTTCACATGAAATTGAGGGTGCAGTTCAAATTTCCTACCCCTAACGCATGGGGATCAAATTTCCCACCCCATGGAAGACTCTGATAATCAAATTCCCTCCTCCCCGGGACGGCAAAGGTGTCAAATGCCCGGGGTATTCCCGAGGGGGGGGGGATGTTGAAGCTTCGATTTTATTTAGATGACGCCTAATGTTTCCCACAGATGTACGCACAAACTGAAAATACTAGTCTTTGAGTGATCGAAGGAAGTGAAAATGATCGCCGAGGCAAACAAAACCGAATTCATTTGTTTGCAGATTATGTCGTAATTAGTTTTTGATGTCATTCTTCAAAGATAAGAAACCTTTTAAAGTTAATTTAAGCCGAAAGTAAACATCTAATTATTCAGCGTATCTGTCAAATCAGTCGTTTTAAGGAACAATTAACCAATGAAGCAAAAGTAGATTTTTATCAGTATACGTGCAAATAGATTTCTTTATATCATTGTTCTAAGATTCCAGAGTAGTTGAGTTTGGGATGTAAACCGAGTACGTTGTGACTGTGAGAGGAAAATTATAAGTGTTAAATCCAAGCAACTGTGAGTGTTTTTAGCGGGAGTTTTACCGGGAAAATCGTTGGGTTGGTAGCAATCTAAACATCTTAAAAATCTTATTTTGAATTCAAATTTTCACCTTTCCGGGTAGTGTTATTGATACGAAAGAACCTTTGCTGTAAAATAATCTATGCTGCGGGGTGGCTTCATGTTCTCGGAACGTGTATGGTAAATTGACCCTATATTAAATTTAAGTTACGTTCAGTGAACACTTTACTGCGCGAAAACATATGAAAACAAAACAAAACAGCAACAACAACAAAACAAGCACAAGAAGAAAAAAAAACGTGTGCAAGTTATGAGCTCTTTTAAAAATCTCTAAACTACGGAAGCAAACACACAAAGAATTAGTTCCTCTTTTAGTCCTCGAAGAACAAGCCCAGGTCGCTTCAAAAAGACTTGAACTAATCACAAAACATAGAGCAAATACGCTTATGTTACTTCTTTTCTCCACGGTAAGCGGAGCTACGATAAGGCAAAATTTTGATTTATTTTCTTCCCCCCACTCTACAAATCCTACAAATCATTGCGAGAGGCCAGACCCCGTGCAAATTAGCAAAGAATTCCAGATATTAGGACGAGCGAGGTCGAGGAAAAGCACGCACTTAAGTTAATTTTCGTCAAATGTATATTTGAATTTATAACTACAGCTCCACCAGCTTTAAACAACGTCTATAGCAGAGAAAAATAGTTTTATTATTATAACATAATTTTTCACATCATGTGCGTCACTGTGGTGTAGTGGTCAAGAAGTTTCTTGCAGGTGCAGATGTACCAGGGTCGACTCCCGGCGACGCTGTTTTCTTGTTTCTGTGTCCTTTTTTTCCGTTTTTTTTTAATCACTATATTTTCTTTTGGCCTGTTTTCCTTTATTCTTACTGCTGACACTGCTGATCATGCACTTGGATCAATATATATTTTAAGCTTAAGTTCGGAGTTTTATTTTTGAAAAGGGATTTCAAGAGTTCTTGATCTGCATACTGGCCAAGCTAACGGCCGGAAAAACGATAAGCTGTCAAGACATGTCCCTTCCTCTGAAACAGCTGAATTTTTTCCAATGTTAGTTGACATCATGACAAGTACTAGTTTACACCCAACACCCACCAGTGACCCACTGGCGAAATTTAAACTTGCCTTTTGTACATCGTCTATATCATTACCCTAAAATCTCCACTTGGTTTGCTCCCCCCCCCCCCCTTCAACCAAAAAAATGAAACGAAACCGTTTAATGGTTTTGGGGATTTCATTACAGTGAATTACAGGTGTATGCCCTTTACAGTATTAAACTGCGGTAAAGCAATAAGATTCAATGCTCACTGTCTCTCACAAATACCTGTCATTTAGCTTCCTCTTTTAACGCTACAGCTAAGCGAACTTTGACAGGATTGACATGGGGTTCCACTAGCTCTGAGCTAAAAATACGCACAATGTAAAGTACAGTCGAGCCTGTATTAAGCGGCGACACTCAGGGAATGGCGAAGTGACCGGTTAATACAGGGTGGCCGCCTAATACAGGTTGCAAGAAACACAGTTCAAAGAGTTCGATCTCCAGTGCTGATCAGATCAGACGTTTGACCTCAAATAGAAACAATCTTTTCCGGCTTTTTAATGATTTGCGAAAATAAACAAGGAAATCAATTGTTGTACCTCGTGTGTTCAGTACATTATTTGAAACTGTATGAACAAGTAATTGACACCGTGTGACCATTTAACACAGGTCAAGAGAATAGAAAAAGTCCCGTTGGGACTTAGCAAATGGTGACAGCGACCGCTTAATAGAGGTGACCGCTTAATAGAGGTCGAAATGACAGTACATAAAGGGGAGTATTTTTCGGGAGTTTAAAAACTGACCGCTTAATAGAGGGTGACCGCTTAATACGTTGTTCGACTGTATAATCATAGGGAACCCCACGCTCTTCTTGTAAACTGCAAATGGAAATTAAATAAGAGAGACAATCTTTCCCGTTTTGTTCTATTCTTGAATCTGCTATGATGCCCGGCTGTGATGCCAAGTGAAATGGAAGTTGTTTTACGACGCGAAAACTATGTTCAAGTCGACGCTTTAACCGTTGTTGATTTCAGAATGCTTTACGTGGTTTGGCTCTCATTTCACTGTTAAAGTCACGCGCCGGTTGTACTTAGACAGCTTGCAGCCCGCCTTTTCTCTTAAAATCCATCTAGTTCTTATCTCATCCAGCGCGATTGCAAACGACGACGTTATTATTACAATAAGGGATTGAGACCAGACGAGAAAAGACTCTTTTGTGGTAAACAAACCATCCATCAGCCCACAAACGGAGTAACCGATTGGTCAATTGCACAGCTGTTGACAGGTAATTGACTGGTCTGTGGTGAGATTGCAAGCAATAAAAATAGTCACGCATCGCAACTAACTGCAAACAATATTGCGAAAGCAGTAATCTCAGTAATAAAACTTTTAAGGATATCTTAAAAAGGAAACTGCCGTAAATCTCCTCAGGGGAAACGAATTCAAGGCAATCTTACCAGATATAAAGAAAGTGTAATGTTCTATTTATAAATCGTTTCAGGTTACTCCGGCTCGTGTGCTTAGGTTTCGCGTGCAGTATCTTTGCCAAAAAAAAAAAAACAGAAGAGACTGCTCGCAGTCTAGTTGTACATAAAGCATTGTGATATCAACAACGGTTAAAGCGTCGACTTTTCCCTGCTATCATTTTTGCGTCGTCGTGAGAGACCTCTGCTAGCAGGGAACGTCGACTTGAACATAGTTTTCGCATCGTAAAACAAAATTCATTTCGGTATATACACTTGTGCGAGTTTCGCGAAAAAGTCAGACAGTACTGTATAAATAAATTTGTGCGAACAACTTTACTCACTAAAAACATTATCATATTTGAAAATAACACATATATACTAGTAAAAAAATTTGGGCGAAGAACTCTACGCGAAAGCAATGATTCTGTAAACAATCGCACCACAGCAGATTCAAGAATAAACTAAAAAGGTAAAATCATCTCTCTTATAATTACCATTTGCAGTTTACAAGTAAGAGCGTGGGTTTCTTTTTGCCGGTATAATACATCCCCTTTGATGAACCTCCTATTGCTGTCGTCTCTCCCAAGTCTTGCCCTCTGTTTTCAGCCTCGTTCCACCTTTTGTTTGACTGCAAGCGCGCACTTGAATACGCAAAAATACGGTACGGGCTGTTTTGCAGTCTGTTATGTGTATTTACAGATGTGCAACTTAAAACCTCGATGAATCGAACGTCCCCGCCAACTCGAACTAAATTTTCTTTCTCTTGATCAAAATTTGACTGAAATTTACCCCGATATCTCGAATTATCCGCTACCTCGAACTGTATTTCGTTCCCCTTCAGAGTTCAAGTTACCGGGGTTCCACTGTATTTCAAGCGCCAAGCGCTTATTTCGTTAGTCTGGAATGTCGACGACTTATTTTACGGACTATTATTTAGTGAGTTCGAGAAGCCTTTAAACGTTTCTTGACCAAGTTAAACAAATCACTCCTCTGGAGTATAAAGAGAGTATTTTTTTGCAATATTAAAAAGCAAGAATTTTGAATGCTTTTAATTCTAAAATCGAGAGTACGAGATGTGCGTCAAAAAGGACTGTGACGGATTTGGAGGCAAAAATATGCATATTTCTCAAGACGTGTAGGAACAAGAATCGTAAAAACTCACCTCCTTGAATGACTGCAACTATTGCAAAAGCTGTGAACGGGAGAAAGTTCATTTTTCGCTGGAATCTTAATAAGATGTTTGCTGATAAAATTTCGTATGTAGTCGATGAACCGACTGGACGCTCGACCGGGCGCTGGCTAACTCAGACTTTTTTAAAAAAGAGCGTGCTTGACATGTGCATGTTTCATGTCAGCTAATCGTCTCTTAGTATAGTGACAATGGTAGGGGTCGCGTTTAAAGACATGTGTTCATATGTCGCTACCAAAAAATGATCGCGGCCAATTTCCGACAAACATAATCCAATTATAATGGATCTGTGTTAATGTCAAGTTTTTAGACAATTTGGAACCAGATCAGGTTTGCCGCCCAGAAGCAGGGGAGGGGAGGGAGGGGGAGGGGGCGGCTTCAGGGTACTCCCTTTTAGTTGGAGTTCTAGTCTCGGTAATGATGACATCTGTCTTTGTAAACAGGGGCTTATTCTATTTTGCGAAACGAAACGAAACGAAACGAAGAGCTCAAAATCCACTTCCGGTAAAGCGAAATTTTACACAAATTCCATTGACTCGTACGTCAAACCACAACGATTTGGCAGCCTTTGAAGAACACGAATAGTTTTTATGACCCTTGCTTTATTTTTGCTTTATTATAAGGCGATAAATTTGTGAAAGCTGTAATAAGTTTGTGGCCAGAAAGGTATTGTTAAAAATAGGCCCTACTGACAATTTCTGCCGTTCAAAATTATAGAGATAAAATAATGCAAATTTTTACAATGCGCTATAACTTAAAATTCCGCACATTGACTTTCTACTGCTAAACTAGGCCCCAATCTATCAGAAAATCGAAACAAATCTCTGGGCAAAAGATTTTAAGTAGCCCGTAAGACGTTGAGTTCAACCCTAATTTTGCAAAAAAAAACGTGACATTGCCGTGGTTAAAAATAGCGTTACACGGCCCGTCACGCCAGTGTTACCCATAGATATGCTTTAAACAATTTACTTAAAGGCAGATTAAAAGCCAGTTCGAAATTAAATCTTTCAGTAAACCTATTATTCTCATTGATTGCAGCATTTTCTTCAGATACAACATTTAGGGTCCTTGGGATAGAGTCACACACTTTCATGTTCAGTTTCAGACTGGCCATTTCCCTAAAAAAATGGTATATAAACAGAACAAAATCTAAAAACTAAAACTGATTACTGAACGAATTTTTGCATTAAGAGATATTTGCGAATTAAATCATCGCCAATCAATGCCATTTGGTTTATAAAAACTAATTTCCTTGAAGCAATTTTAAAGAATAAAAATATTTTAGAAAAAAAAATCGCACCAGCGAGAGTCTCATACCGGGATGACTTTTTTATTTCGTATCGCGTTTACATGATGACTGGGTCATTTCATATCTCGTTATTTGAAGGTACACGTCATGTTGATAAAATACACGTGTGATTCAAAATCGTAAACATTACGCATGCGCTACCCGTTCCAGTCTACCGGCAGACCGATTTCACACCGAAACGGGTGGTCGTTTCGCAGTTTACATGATACCACTGCGAGATTTCGTACCGGAGTGAGATTCTCGCCCCGGTACAAGAACCGGAGTGAACTCACTCCGGGGTGACTCGCGCCGGCATGACATTTTGTGGTGGTATCATGTAAACAAATATAGAGCCATGAGAGGGAACCGGAGTGAACTCGCTCCGGGGCGAAAGTCGCCCCGGTGTCATGTAAACACCCCCTAAGTATTGGTGCAATAGTTCTTTTTGAAGTTTTTACCCTTGCGGGCTCTCAAAACTGAAAAAAAAAGCTACGTGGATGCCCCAAGAGGAGCATATACTTGTATGACAACGTGTATGAATCATGAAGCTTCTGCATGACTATGACCCATTAAAACAAACTAAGAGGACTCTTTGGTGCTTTGCCAGGCTTACCATAAACTCAGTTTCGGGTTGCTTTCGACGTTTCAGTGGAAAATTCCTGAAACAAACGAACGTCTGAAAAGGCAATCGTCTATTTTCCTGGTTGGAAACTTCCAGGCGGAAGTTCGGATTTCATGTCTTCAAACCTTTTTTGAATATTAGTTTCAGGCTTTCGCGGCCGTTTTTCATTAAACGAAACTGACTTAGGAAAATGGTAAACGCGATTACCGAACGGAATCAAAATTAATCAGTCCTGAATTCTCCTCACCATTTGCCCAAACCGTGAAGCGACCGGTTTACCAATGTAAATAGTAGAAAAGCCTTGATGCCAAGAGCCTGCGATGAAGCTTCCTCTCATCGCTATCTGCCGCCAGGGACATTTCGTCAAAGAGCAGTGAGAGGCAAGTGTATCGCAGACTATGCGTCATATATCTTAAGTAATTTGAGGCGTCTTGTTAAGTGCATAATAGATCGTAGCAAGGGCAGATCGTTGCAATATCTCTAATTACTTATTAAGAGACACCAACAGAAAACTCGCTATTCCTCTACCCCAGGCAAATGTTAAGAAAAATAGTTTTTTTGGAGCAGTTCTTTGGAATAGCCTTCCTATATATTGGCCAGCAGCAGGCGAAGTGTCTTGGGGTTTTGAGGGCCGGCTGCAAACAATTCTTCTGGAGATCTACACAGTACTTACGTAAAGCGGACTAAGGCTTTTAGTCTTCTCGTATTCGGTCTGTGACAAAGACAAAAGTAAGGTTTTGGAGGCCTGCTCGGGCGTCTAAGTTTCATGGACTAAGGTTACGGAGGATGAGGAAAGTCCGCAAGTCTGTCTTTCCTTTTTAGGTGTTCCCATTCGTTCGTTACAAGGTTCTTCTTAGGTTTAGTATTATACTCTATTTTGTTTCCCTATTTTTATTGTTTATTTATTGTTTTTTTTTTTTGCGGAAAAGACGATGTTCTCTTTCCAAACGCTGTTGAAAGGAACTTTCAGTCTTTTAACCTGTCATCTGCAGTTCAGTATTACAGCTAGAGTTTCCATGACACTAAAACGTCAATCAGTGCAAAGTTTTTCAGGCCACAAAGCAGCCCGTACTTTTTGCGTACGCCAAGAAGGCGGAATAGTCGAGGTAATGGTCTGGAGCAAAACAAAATGGTCGTTCCCTCTTGTCTGGAGCAGAGGGGGCACGGCGGGGGAGGGGAGAGGTGAGTGAGACTGGGGAGAAAATCGAAAAATAAGTCTAAAAAATACAATAGAAAATGACAAAGAAAAATAAAAGAAAGAAAACAAGAAAGAAAAAAAGTTTTGCAGTCTAAAAGCAGTTGAAAAGTTAGTACTACCAAATCCGTTCCTGCTGATCAATAACAAAGCGCCAAAAGTGCTCGACGCTCAAGTTGAATACCGCATTTATTCGAATAAGCGCCCAACCTCGAATTAGCGCCCACCTCGAATAAGCGCCCATCCTAAAGGCAGCAAAGTTAATAAGCGCCCACCCCCACCGGTCCCACTCCCTTCCACACAAACTCAAATAAGAGATAATAAGTAATAAAGAGACCCTCCCGAAGACGGAGTTTTCCTCAGAGCATTTTACAGAAACCTTGCTTTGTTACATCTCCGCTTTTTTTATTACCATTTATTGTTTTGTTGCAAAACTAACATACTACACTTGCTGAGAATGGCGAAAATTTAATAAGCGCCCAGCCTCGAATAAGCGCCCACTCTTAAGGTCCAAAAATTTAATAAGCCCCCAGGGCGGTTAATCGAATAAATACGGTATATACCATAAAAATTTGTAAATGAAGGACGTAGTTAACCTGTAACAGGCCTTCAGGTAGTTGGGAAAACGCAAAGAAAAGTGGGCTAGAAAATATGGCGAAGGGGCGGCGTTAGGGAGAGAGGGCGAAAGGTCCTCCTACTCTCTCCCTCTTACTCTCTTCCACGTTTGTTTTCCTCCGTTCCCCATTTCGCGCCACTGTCCACTGTCCACTGTCCACTATCCACTATCCACTATCCACTGTCCACTGTCCACTACGCCTGGAATAGGCTAGTTCATAGTGGGCCAGAGAGTTTTTTCCAATGGCGATGCAAGGGATCTATAGATGTCCATTTAGGAGCATTTGCCATTTTTGAAAGCTCATAATCACGCTGCAACTATTCCTGCTTTAGCATTAGTAAAACGACACTTTTTTTTCTATTTTCCGTTTTGCTGTAGAGGAAAGTTTTTGGTGATTTGTTTTTGATGATGGTGTTTCATCGTCGATCGAAACGAGTTAAAATGTTTTCTGAAACGTTCGTTACAATGCAACTTTATAAGCTTGATAGTAATACATCGAAACGTACATTTATACTTATACATATTTACTTGAAAGAGAAAACTCGCAACAAAAAAGAAAGAGTTCTAATTAGTTACTATTGGTTATCCCCGTCTTAAATTTAACGTACTTATGCCTTTTGACGCATGCTTAAATTAATAAAACACACCCCTGTACTTGTTTAAAGTTTGTTTTCGTTGGGCTCCGGTCGTTGGGCCGACGTCGCTCAAACAAGCCGACTTTTGGGCAGTTCTACACTACATATTGTATCCAAACAAAAGGACTCTTCTAAATAAGATAAGTGTATTGAAAGATGTAATATAGATTGTATGCTGGAATTTGGCATGTGATCAGCGTTGAATAGAATGTTGAAAGTGAATCTGTCGTTAACACCGCTGGCGTGACGGGCCGTGTCACGCTATTTTTAATCACTGGAATGTCGCGATTTTTCGTAAAATTAGGGTTGAACTCGGCGTCTTGCGGGCTACTTAAAATCGTTTGCCCAGAGATTTGTTTCGATTTTCTGATATATTGGGGCCTAGTGAAGCCGTAGAAAGTCAATTTGCGGAATTTTAAGTTATAGCGCATTGTAAAAATTTGCATTATTTTAACCCTATAATTTTGAACGGTAGAAATTGTCAGTAGGGCCTATTTTTAACAATACCTTTTTGGCCACAAACTTATTACAGCTTTCACAAATTTATCGTCTTATAAGAAAGAAAGGGTCATAAAAACTATTCGTGTTCTACAAAGGCTGCCAAATCGTTGTGGTTTGACGTACGAGTCAATGGAATTTGTGTAAAATTTCGCTTTACCGGAAGTGGATTTTGAGCTTCGAACGGGCAAAATGAGTTTTCTCGAATTTTAACAAAAGAATACGTTATTTGGGAAAACTAACTACAGCATGTTTCATTACTCATTAAGGGTTATCGATGAGGCAAAAATGAGCGAAATTGGTGGATACAAATTTTTTCGGACCAGAAGGACATATTTGCTAAATATAGGGGGAAAAAAAGGTTAAAAAACGCCATTTCGCAAAATAGTAATTTTGGCAAAATTACTACTTTGCGAAATGAGTTCTAGTACGGCTAATAACATGAGAAGTCCCCAGACTGTTCGAAATTTTAATCATTTTATTGGTGGACACAATTCGTTTCAGACGAAAAGGACATATTTGCTAAATAAAGCTGAAAAACGCCATTTCGCAAAATAGTAATTGTATTGAAATTACTACTTTGCGAAAAAGGTGAAAATCCGTCATTTTTCGTTAACTATTACTTCCAAACACATTGTCAATGTTGTCTTAAGCTGTGTTTAGGTTGATAAGCATTTGTTCTCCCTCTCCCATATATTTCGTTTCGTTTCGTTTCGTTTCGCAAAATAGAATAAGCCGTAAACAGGTATATGTTGCGTTTTGTGACCAGCCACAGGTCAGGTCTGAAAACGGGTGGGGGAAATTACATTTTTAGCTCATGGATGACGTAGTCATGCTAGAGGTTTTTGGAAGCACTCGAAAGGCACTTGATCACTCACTCAGGCCCGTTTCAACGTCGTGCTACTGCCGCGCGGAACTCAGTTGCTCTAATTAAATTCGACTTTAGCACGGCAGAAGCGCGACGTTTGAAACCAAGTACACGCGGCTACACGGCAGTGGCTCGACTTGGTTTCAAACGTCGTGCAACCGCCATGCCGAACTCAATTCATAAATTAGAAATACATTAGAATACATTTAAAAGTTTGCTAAACTGTTTCTTTATTTTTATGTTTTGTTTTCGGTAACAGGTTCTATTCGACTGAATTAAATTCGACGTCTGAAACCAAGTCGTGCTAGTGTCTCAATAGTGTCGTGCTGCAGTTAAGCTACAGTCGAGCTAGCTATTCATTAAAGTCAAAGTAAAACTTTACTGTTACCTCCCCTACTTAGTATTACTTTTGTTCCAAGTGCCTTTTATGCATATGTTTTGCATATTCTAGAGGGTACTAGACGTTGAAATAATTGAGCGTGGATAGTTATTTCCCGATAAAACTTGATACGGGAGAAGATGCGATCGAAATGAGCTGTGAAAGAGCTATCGAAGCCTGACGATGGGATCTCGTTCAGCGAAAAGCAAATGAGCCAACAAAGAGCCTTAGCTTCAAAAAACGGTCCTCGAATTGTACAAGGTCGGGGATCAACAGCAAAAAATGGGGTGGGATCAGGGATCACAGCGCCGGGATCTGGATCACAAGCCGTGGGATCCTGGGATCAGCATTACAGTAAGGGGATCACGGATCCGGTTTTCCGACATAACAACAAAGACCACAAAATTCTGAAATGCGCCTTAATTGGAGGAACCCGCCAACATTTTTCAAATCAGTTGTATTTTTGCTGTTAACATTTCGATCCGGTACTAAACTGTACTAATGCGATCCGATCTGCTGGACTAGCTTGTCTGCAAAACGCCTGACTCAGACTCCTGACACCCCGACACAGCATGAATAGGTATTAGCCAATCAATTCACTTCACTTCGATATATATTTAAACTGGCCATTGCTGATAACAATATTCGTGACAAAAGAGAATTAAAAAAAAAGAGATTATGTCGACAACAACAACAATCAGTATTTAGTAAAATAACGTAGCAGAAAAAACAGTGGGCACGATTTTGGTAAACAAAAGGGTCTGAATGAATGAATGAATGAATGATAACTTTATTAAAACACGGTGAAAAACATCTGTTTAACATTGAAAATTAATCAAAATTGTCAAAAACTGTTTTACATATTTCATAATTTGCCGTGTGGGAGTACTGTAAAGCCACCGAAATGATCCCCAACCCTGAAATGATCCCCAAGTCGACCCCGAAATGATCCGCATTTCTCAGTCACGTCGACCCCGAAATGATCCCCAATTAATTTTAGGAATGGAATGATATCCTAGAACCATGGATCGTGCAAAATGCACAACATCATAACATACGTTTCACTAATAATCTGCACTTGCCCACATTCTTTAATGACATTAATTTGGGATCGATTTGAGTGCTAGTGTCAAAATGTATTTGGCACGCCCGGGGAATGGACTCCGCATATGAAAGGGGTGGGGATGCTCGTCGTCTCGCTTAGGGGGTGTAAATTTCGGATTTTGGTCTCACTTAGGGTGTTCTGGGCAAAACGCCATCATATTTAGCCGCGAAGGTCTCGTTTAGGGTTGCAAGCGAAAAAAAATATAAATATATATTTGATATGTATATCTTTAATTCGTTTTATTTACTCCATTTCAAAAACTTATAAGGCGCAAATATCTATATAAATACATTCAAATACTCCATTCATATAATCAAAGTTTTCTCATTTGTCTGTGTTTCAACATGGTCTCTTTTAGGGGTCAAAAAATGTTTGGGCCTCGCCCAGATCAGTCTCCTTTACACTGGACGAAAAAACGGATTTACTAATGTTTGCGAAAGGTGCAAATATGTGGTAAATTTGGAGCTCCAAATTTGCATTACATTTGCGCTGTCGGCTAAAGTGTGGGCAAATACATATATTTGCTAGATAGGTATTGATACGCAAAAGTGAAGTAAATGTAATGGTTTGATACAAATTTAATACATATTTGCAGCATGGGCAAATCTTCAACATTTCTACCAGTTTACTCAAATTTACATCCTTGGCAAAAATGACAGTTTTCACTTTACTTCAAATGCAGGCAAAAATATTGCAAAACCCCTAATTTGCAGTGGTATTTGCTCTTGTTTTTCCAGCATACCAAAAGAACACTTTTGCATGTGGCTTACTCGTATTTGCCTTAAGAGCAAAAAAAAAAAATTTCTAGACATTTGGCTGTATTATAAATTTGCACATTTGCATCATAATTATCCATATTTGCAAGGGGAGCAAATATAGTGAGCTGCATAACATTTGCTGACAGTCAAAGGTGATGTGCATGTGACATTTCCTATATGTTTGATCCGTTTTGTGACTAAAGTAAATTTCCAATCTCAACTGTAACATTACATTGTTACAATAACATTTTGCACACGCTGTGAGACTCCGCCCAGAGGTCCAACCCCTTACATGCATCTTTCCTGTTAACTGTTTTATGTGCACTGTCATTTTAATATAAAGGAATCAGAAACCAGTTAATTTTTTTTGACAATTTTACATTCACAAATTTCTTCTGTTAGTCTTTTTACAGAACGAAATGACAGATAGTCTACCCTGTCATATACTTTAACTCAGGAAATCCCTATCCTTTCATACCTGAAGCATGAAAAAGGTGTCCCTTTCTGACAGCGCCCCTGGCATAAACCTTTCCCGGGCTACTAATTTAAAGCAAATACACTAATTCAAATCTACTCGTTATTAAGGTCCAGTAGTCAGATCATTGATGCACTGTATTTCCTACAGTCAGGGCCATACCCAGTATGAGGCAAACCGAGGCACTTGCCTCTGTCATTTAAGGTTTGATCCTGGCAGTGTTTTGTTTCAACGTAGTCATCATAAAGACCCTGAATAGCTAGGCGGGGAATTCAACCATGGATATTGCCTCAGTCCTTATTTTTTCTGGCTACGGCCCTGTCTATCATCTTAAAAATTCCTCTATTAACTTATGGGACAATGTACATCTTAACAAGTGGTATTCCCTTATGCACAGCAATTACCACAGGGGTCCTTAAACACCTATAAATGAGAACTATGTAGTGGTTGGATGGCTGTAAATTCATCTTCATTAATATTACATGATGTTCACTTCCGAGCTGAATTAGGGAACCAAATTACTTCATTGTACGTTGGTGTAAAATATTGTGTTTTCAAGGGTTGTCATACATATACTGCAGGGTTCTTTCTATATTTCCGACAATATTTACACTGATTCTAGAATATTAGGGGCATATATCATACGGGACTTATTTGTTGTAGTTTTGACTGACCACCTAGAGATGACTACTTCTTGATGGTGGGCTTCCTAAAAATGACCACATTTTGAAAACCCAACAGCCAATACTACAACAAAATATGGTGAAACTGCTCACAATTTTATTTGAACATTAACTCAGCTGACAAATTTATGAAAGGCTAATTTTTCTTACTCTATTGTTTGCAACCCTGAGTTTAAGTTTCACTGATTTTAATGTTGATTTTGAGTTTTACTGTTCATTAAGTACTACCTATTCAATCCAAAAAAGTCATAGCATTTTGGCTGGCTAAAATTTAAAATTCACCTGAAGCCTGGTTATTTGAACTTGGGATACAAGGAGGATCTACAGGAGCTACCGGTCGAGTTGTCAAATCCTACCCGACAAAGCCCCCCCCCCCGCCCCATAAACAATGAACAGACCTTTATTGGGTTACAGCATCACAGGAGCTCTGAGTTGGCCTTAGATCATGAAAAGTCTAGAGCTATAAAGAAAAAACTAAGGTGGTGAAACAAGTTAACATGCAGCATTTAAACTTCTGGACTGGGTTGCTCAAAGATGGGTTAAGATAACACAAGGTTAGGTCCAGTAGTCAGATCATTTACTGTATTTTTTGTACATCATACTAAAAAATCAAATTTGGTCCGAAATAAAAAGTTTTGTGGATTTCAAACTCAGTGCTGTGATTATTCACTTGTACATAATTTCCTCATGGCCATCTAACCAACAAACTTAATTCAATTTAAAACCAACAATTTTAGTTTAACCAGTATTTGTTGTAGTTTTGACTGCCCACCTAGAGATGACCACATCTCGATGGCCGGCTTCCTAAAAATGACCACATTTTGAAAACCCAACAGCCAATACTACAACAAAATATGGTGAACCTGCTCACAATTTTATTTGAACATTAACTCAGCTGACAAATTTATGAAAGGCTAATTTTTCTTACTTTGTTGTTTGCAACCCCGAGTTTGAGTCTCCCTGTTCATTAAGTACTAACTATTCAATCCAAAAAAAGTCATAGCATTTTTGCTGGCTAAAATTCACCTGAATCCTGGTTATTTGATCTTGGGATACAAGGAGCGGGGTTGTGGCTTCCCCAAAAAATTCTGATGAAGAGAGGGTCTTCATATACAGGAGCTACCTGTCAAATCCCACCCAACAAAGCCCCCCACCTTAAAAAATGAACAAAACCCTACTGGGTTACAGGAGCTCTGAGTTGGCCTTGGATCATGAAAAGTTATAAGCTATAAAGAAAAAACTAAGGCGGTGAAACAAATTTTATCCTTCCAGGCTGGGTTGTTTAAAGCTGGGTTAAGATAACCCAAGGTTAGTACGAAATATGAATTCAGATATGAAAGTTTTAAAAACAAATTCATTTGAATTCCTTTTGTCTACAATTTGGTGACTTGATACTTAAAAAAAAGGGAAAATTATCTGACAAAATGCTTTTGATTAAAAGGAAAAAGAAACGAAGGTTAAAATCTAACACTGGGTTAGTGCTAATCGGTCTTTGGAACAACTGGGCCCCGGTCTTTTTTTGGGTCCAATTCTAAATCACATAACCACTTCGATGTGAGTCAATGGTACGTAACCTGGGCATGTGATACATTCCCCTTCTGTCATTTGATAATAGTAAAGCATAGGGTCGCACAATGGGCAGGGATCTCCAATTACTAAAACTAAAAATTCAAAATGACACAGTAACTGTTGTATACAGTTACAGAGGGCCCACACTACCTCCCCTTTACATTAAGTAAATACACTACAACAAATCTACTGGACAAAGGTCCAGTAGTCAGATCATTACTGTATTTTTTCTACATCATAATATTATTATTAAAAAGCTAACAATAACAAGGCCACCCACAGTACCTTAAATTTGGTAAAAAAAAAAAAAAAAAAAAAAAAGTTCTGTGCATTTCAAAGTCAGGGTTGAGATTATTCACTTGTACACAATTTCCTCATGGCCATTTATTCAAGAAACTTCACATCAAAACTGACAATTTTGTTCTTACCGCTATTTGTTCTAGTTTTCACTGACTATACCTAGAGATGACCACATCTTGATGGTAAGCCTCCTAAAAATGACCACATTTTGAAAGCCCAACAGCCAATACTACAACAAATGGTGAAATTGCTTTGTATTTCATATCATTTGTGAATAGAAACTCAGCACAGACATGAATGAATAATTTCTTTGCTGCTCTTTACAACCCTGATTTTGAGTTCAATATGATTTGTCTTTTTAAACTGCTCAAACAGACTGGCGAGATTTATATCAGCCTTCACTCAACAACAATAACATCAGGTGCATTTCTTCACTTAAACCTAAACTTCTTAGACCAACAGGGTTTACACCATCAATATTATTATACCCTTTTACTAAATGAGCCGAATTTTAATAGATTTATTTAGAAAAGGAATTCACACAGTATGATAACTTTTTGATTTTCCTTTTTAAATAGGAATATGATATTTTATAATTGCTGGACAAAAAAAAGGTTCCAGCTAAAAATTTGTTTTGAGCAGTGACAGAAGACATGAATTTAATAGTAAATCTCAACTTTGGATCTGTCTGAAGGCATTTTCTTTGCCCTTCCACAAAATCACTTTCTACTTTCACTTTGCCAGAAACTTTTGCCATGACTTAGTAACGCCAAGTGAAAACATAATATCTGAGGCATATTTCTTAAGCTATATGTCCGTGCTAGTGAGCAGTCATGGACTGCTGTTTTGAAGGGGCATCTGATACCAAGATAGCCTTTCCAAAATCAATGAGCATTGGGTGGTACATATTGTTTACCTCTGTAAGAATAATGTTGTCACTCTTTATATCTCTGTGGGGAAACCTCTATGAGTGCAAATGTTCTATAGCTTCACACAATAATATTTCAGTACATTATGTTCCCGCAGAACACTGTGAAAGGGACATGGATTTCCTTAGCAGGGCACGGCACGAAGTACAAGAAAAATAATATTGTAAAGATGGTAAAAATATAACCCAAGGAAGTACATGTGAGGTTTCTGGTTTGTGACATTTACCCCAAACAGATGGGGTATTGATGGATGGGAGCATTCAGTATATAAGCTTCAATTCTGTCATCTTGTGAAGAGGAAAAAATGATTACTGTAAATAAATTGAGACCCACTGGAATACCCCTGTAGCATTTCTTCATGCACAGACCACAAACAGCTTCCCCATGTTGAACCTGTATTTCATTGACCTCTTTATCTTTTGGAGAGTTCAGGTGATGCAACTCAATTTCAAGAACATTGGAAACAACTCCTGTACCACTCAAGGAAAAATCTGAAACAAATACACAAAAAAGTCACTAAACCCACTAAAAATAACTGTTAATTCTACCTTTATTGATAATATTGTAAAATTAAATGAATTGTGTTACTTGTGTTGCCATTATCTTTATGAACATTATAAATACACATGTGGCACATTTTAGCATTTTTGACCTTTTGACTCAGCTTACATGTACAGCTGTATCATTATAAACTATTATAAACAAAACAACCTTGTATATGAAAACATGACAAAACAAAACAGAAAAAAAATGACAGTAACGCATATAAAATAAAGGCTCCACCCTACCCCTGTCAAAATCAATGGTACATGTACAGGTATTACGCTCAATATGTCAATATAGCGCCAGAGGTAGTATAAATTACTCAAGCAATTAATCTTGAGCTACTTCTGCCAAACACCAAAAAATTAGCATTTTAACATTGCATAACTACATATTTTGCTGACTTAACACCACTTAAATTTTTCAACAAGGCTTTTTTCAGCTGGATCACTACCATACGCACCCGACACGCGTGCTCATACATGCTACAAATGTAAATATGGATGCAAATGTAGTTTATTCCCGGTTATAACATAGATGTGGCAGTAGAAGCACGATATACAAAGCAAAATACATCGACTTTACCTTTTAAATTTCGAATATCCTTGAGAAGAAATCCAGCAACATAGGCAATCTCTTCCTCCCGCCAAATCGCCAAAAGACCGCGCGCCCGATTTCCCAAACATTTGCGCCTCAGTGGTGCTGGTCAGCGACAGTCTGCATAACCGTTCGAGAACGAGGCACCCCTGAGGCACAACAATTGAAATTCGTCGACCGTTAACACGTTCCACTGCCATCGATTTGCCATCAGCTTTTACTTCGTACGTTTAACGCCATATTTATCAAGAGGTTTCGAATTTTCCTTCTTTGTGGGGTTGACTGTCGAGTATGGAGGAATCGGCCAGTCTTATTTGTTCGAATTTATCGAACGAATGTGTCCTCGAAGAACTTATAAAAATAATCGCTCGAACTCGAGGGAACTGCATACTTATAGATCCTTCGACGAAAATCCACCATGAAAGACATCTAGATAGCTCCATCGGCGACGATCAAGTAGTAACGAGTGGATCCAAGAAAAGCAGCCGTTAGTACTTAGTAAATAGACTTCGGTGAATCGATGCTGTTTTAATTAGCAGACATTGTAAAACTAAGAAGAGGCAGGAGAAATGTTGAGAACAAACAAATGCTGAGGGAGCAACTACTCGGGAGTAAAAGAAATGCTCAGTAAGTATAAGACAGTTCGTTGTTACTGTTAAACCATTAATGATGCTATTTGATAATACCTACATTTGCATTCCAATATTCAGTAATCAACAAGGACCACCCCTACTCCTGAAACTTTATTTGTCCTGTTGTTGTAAAAAATACTGTAATCTTTTGTTTGGTTGTTCTCTTCAGATAAATGGTCTTGGAAAATTTAATAAGAATTGAAGCAAGTGTTAATTCCCCTCTATTAGGCCAAAATTAACCTTATCCTCTAGTGCCTACTTTCTCCAAAGGCTTTTCCAAAATTTAAAAGAGGAGTAAAGGCAGTGACTGCCATGGTGCTGAAAACATAGTGTAGCTAGAATTTAGATCATGGTACCCTGCTTTCACTGATTGTTTTTTATGATCACCCCATGTAAGGGATTCTGGAATCCGGGAAATTTTTGCTTATGGAATCCAGAATTCGGGCAATTTTTGTTGCGGAATCCTAAATTCTGAGCTTTGAAACCTGAAATACAAGTCAAACGATTGGAATCCAGAAACAAAGTAATCCACTGAAAAAGGTTCCGGAATCCGCAGCGTGGAATCCAGAATCTAAAACTGTCTTGGATTCCCTCATATGAGGCAATTATAGTATAATTAAACTTTTGTTCCCAAGATACACTGTAAGTGATGGCAATATTGCAGAAGAAGCAGGTTCATGAAGTTTTAAGTAATATGTCAATAATGTTGTTATGGTAGTGATGTAGTGGGACACTCACTATAAAATTTATACAATGATTTACCTGGAGTCAATTGTCTTGTTACAAAAGGGTTTCTCGCATTCATTTTTTCGTTTTGTTTTTGCTCAAAGAAGGTCTTAGTTTTAACAGGTACAGTGTAATCAGGATTATGATATCCGCTTGGGGTGAGATTTGAGACATGAAAGTTACGAGCCAGCAATTTGTTTAAACTAGTTAATTTTGATATCAGTTAACTCAGGAAATAAGTAAGTTTAGTCACCTAGTGTGACTGCAGCCAGTAATAATACATGTAATATCTAATAGCAACCTTTTTTGCTATAAAAGGCTAGAATATTTAGACAGAAAAGGACAATAGTATTTTTCATGACAAGCATCTACAGCTTTAGTTTCAATATTAATGGTCTCAATTATGTATAATTTCTGTTTGTTGCAGAAAAAGCTGAAGAGGCAACCCTTTTCCAGTCAACCTCTATTTCGAAGAAGGATTGTTGTAAGTTCAAAGCTTCTATAATCGTGGAGTACATGTCTTCAGAGCAAGGCAATACAGACCAAGGAGATGACAAATCCGAGAAAAGTGCTTTGCAGGAGGCCTCTAGCATGGAGGAGTCAACAACTTAGCCTGTAAACACCTCTTTGCCAAGCTGAACAGTAAAGCAAAATTAAAACAGTCACATGTAAGCTTGTCATTACTCAATGACAATAGAAAGGACGAATGGCTTCTCCTCAGAGCAGGAGGCACCAGATAATGCTCCTGAATTTGCTTTGTGATAAGGAAATATAAGTTAATCCAAGGCTCTTAAAGAAATTCCAGATTATTTATGACTGGTCATACTTACAGGTACATGTACATGTAGCTCTGCAAATACAGTAATCCTTTAATCACTCTCTGTTTATGACACTGTTTTTTAGAAAAAGATAAATCTGTGTAAACAGTACAAATCCTGATGGTGTTGATTTGTCCTGAGAATTCTGGTGGCAGGTAGATCAAATTGGTTGATGTGATAAATTTTTCATTAGAATCCTTTGGCTATTGTTTGCAAGTAATGTACCAGTCAGCAGGTTAAAAGGGCCAATTAATGTACAAATGTTTCTTTTAAATCTGTTTGCTTAACTGCAGGCATTTGAGTTCTGCTGGCACCTCTTCACAGTCCATTTGTACCGATTACAGCAATTGCAACTGACCTGCTTGAACAAAAAAAACAAAACAAATTTAGGTACACCCTGCCTTTTGTCATGATTTGTTACGGAATTTTGCAAAGGATTGCAACATGACTCAAGAAAAAGAGTAATGAGGGACAGCAGTGTAGTTATTTTGCAGGCTAGCCAGATCAACCTTTTGTACTACATGTACATGTATACTGAGTTTAAAATAATTATGAGCTTCTTTCATTGGGACCAACTACACAGTGACAATGGTAATGTTGACATGCTGTGGAATACTTATAGCTGGTCATTACTTTCATGACCCTCAATTTTCTTAGAACGGGGCAAGTACCAGAAGCTCCGGCTGGTACTTCCTCTAAGAGCATATCCAATACTATACAGGAAACATGAGCAACGAAAATGAAGTTAAAGAAGTCTGATCTGAATTTGAATAGCTATATGTACCTAAACTATTTCTTAGTTTGCTAAATGCTATAACCCAGTTGTTATACCAGCAAAAATTGTAAATTGGTAGCAAGAATTAGGCCTTTCATGCTAATAGAGCCTAAAGAAAAAAGTGCCACCAGAATCAAATTTTGTTTAATCTGTAAATAGCAATAAATACAAAAATACTAATTATTTATTAAAATGGGTGTCTTGAGGGTTCCATTTAGTTGAAACAGGATTTGGTCCTTAGATACAAAAGTTTAAGTAAGAAATAGTCTTGTCATAAGTATATATTGGTCCAAGGGTGAAAGGATTTTTAACCTGTTTCTGAGTTGCAAAAACCTAAAGAACTGAAATAGGTTTGAGGCAACTCTGAAACACCTACAGCTGTATGTAGAATATCTTACACATTTAGATGAAGAACACTTTTCTTATAATATTAATAGTTAGTAATGATCTGATAGAGCATAGAGTGGAGACAAGTAAACATCAACGAACAGTAAAATTGGGAATTAATATGAAGAGCTGTATGTACAGCTTTATACCGTAGTTTGTAATGTCTGTAATAATGTGTAAGCCACTTTGGTTTATGGAATAAATCATTTGAACATTAATGGGAGGTCACTGCTAGAATTTCTTTCAGTAACTTTAATGTTTGATTAATTATGGCCACTTGTTAAGAACCTGAAGTGAGCCATATTATAATTAAAGATATTTTTAAAATTTTATCGCATTTGCTACAACCCAAGCAAACTCGTTTAAACCTTGGAATTTACATTTGCTACTGGAGAAAACATGCTCAATTTTATGGGTTTGATGACATTTGCTAACCAAATTAAAGTCAGAATTTGATTACATTTGCTACCTGAGCGAAAAATTGTACAATACTAACAGTTTGATCAGATTTGCTGCCCAAGCAACTTTGTTCAAAACTTGACTTTTGACCACATTTGCCGCTACAAGCAAAATTTGGTGTTTGATCAAATTTGCACACCCTAGAAAATTTGTTCAAAGTTTAGGTTTGCTAACATTTGCTTCGTGAGCAAACATGTTTAATACAAAGAGTTTGGTTACATTTGCCATGCAAAGCAATCTGGTTCAATTATGAAAATTTGATCACCCATGATAACCCAAGCAAACATTGTTCAAATTAGATAGTTCGCTCACATTTGCAAAGCTGCGTAAACGTTCTGAAAATAACAGGTTTACATGCTTTTACATCTAAAGCAAAAGCTGTGCAAAACAGCAGATTTGCGTAATGTGCAAATATAGTTCAAAGAAACATATTTGCCTACACATTTGAACCATCTGCAAATGACCCTCAAATGCATGGCTGCCCATTATCTTTGCACCAAGATGTAAATGTTGTGCAAATGTGGCATTTACCGTCATTGCTACGGATAGCAAATCTAGTGCAATATCAGTCTTTGCTCTTGCGCAAAATTGTGCAAATGTGGTATTTGCTACACATTTGCTGTAATTTGGCTACCCTAGTAAATCCATTTTTTCGTCCAGTGTTAGGGGCTTAATTCAAAATTTCCGACGAGCATTTTCACCACCCTACCATTTTTAAGTCTTCAGCTGGACTGATGGGGCCGCCATTTAACGTGGTCATTCGAGCCACGCGAGGATACACAGAAGGAAAGAAAAATTGTCGGACCTTTATTTACGAAAAAAAGTGTTAAGACGGAATCCACCAGGACACTGAGTAACTTGATTTTCAGTTGACAGAAATCTTGTACCAGAATAATTTAAAACATATTGCGTTCTTTCTTACATTTTTCAGGGGCCAGAGATGTAATAAATCACTGTAGTACACCAAAGAAAATTTCCGTTGGTAGCCCGAGAAAATGAATGTTAAATTTCCCAAAATTACATCCTACACATGAAATTTTCAGAATTTTTCGAGTTTGTCACAATTCTTGTGAAATCTGACATTCATTTTCTCGGACTTCCTTGAGAAATTTTCTTTGTACATCCGTTAGCCCTTGAAAAATGTAAAAATGAATGCAATATTGTTTGAATTATTCTGATACAAGGTTTTTGTCCACTGAAAATTAAAATTACTCAATTTCCTGGTGGATTCCTCCTTAAAGTGTCCCTAAAAATCGTGAGTCTTAAAGCGTAACGAGTTAAGTTTATGTTTTAAGCCGGCTTCTCGATGTTTGCGTTCTTTCAAGATGAACTCGAGGCAAGAAAATCGCTCAAAGATTTCCTTTTTACCGCCAAAACAATAAATAAATTTATATTCTTCGGAACGTTTTTCTTTCTATTTGAGGGGAGGAAATGTCGACAGGCCTTTTAAAGTTATCCGAAGCTTAAGTTATATCACGGGACCTACTTATATTGGAAGCCCTGTGGAAGCCTTTTTAAATACAAGAATACACCGTATAGGCTGAGAGGCGAGGGCTTGAATTTGGAATTACCTAACTTTAATCTTAAATTTAAGAAGAATTCTTTCACTTATTCATTAACTAAGTTATGGAACAGTTTGCCTTCTCAAGTGCCTCTTTCAAGTGATGCTAATGACTTCAGAAGTAAATTGCACGATTGCAGCTTTTTAGAAAGTGTCTTATAACGCACGATTGTAGCTTTTAACTGTTTTTAGAACGAGTATTATAGTTTTCTACTCACGTTTTTAGTATGTGGCTTTTTAGTCGGTTTTATCTTTTTATATTTCATGTTTTTATTACCAAGTTTTTTATATGTATATATTTATTGGGTTGTTTTTAAAATTGAATAATATTATAACATAGCCGTAATTATTATAGATTTTATTTATACACGTTTGAACGAGTTTTTTTAGCTCTTTGACGTAACGTGTTAAAATAAATGATTGAATGATTGATTTGATCAAACCTGATAGGGTAGGTCAGATCATTGTCTCAAATCTTACAAACGTGCACAAACAAGCCGCATAAATTAAAATACGTTCGACTTCATGAAATTAGAAAAAAAAAAAACAACAACAAAACAAAACCAAACAAACAAAGTAAACATCAGATACAAGAATTACTCAGGCTTTCCATTCGAGATGCAGCTCCTGACAGCTATAAAGTATGGCCAGAAACGCTCTAGACTTTGCAACCCTCTTGCGCATCAAGCAAGGTGGAAAACAAAAACGATTCCATCCGAAATAGGATTTTCAACTTTGACAAGCGGCGCATTTCTCAACCAAAAACCCGATAAACAAACCAGCCATGAATAACAGAAGACTCTTGATAGCAGCTGTATTTCATTTAAGACATCCAGTGGAAAAAGACAGTTAAAAACATCACAAGTTGACACAAAACTCTGTCAGCTTCAGCTGTCAAAGTAAGCAAGTTTCAAGATGATGCATAGATTTTGCGCATGAAATCACCTGTCAAATTTTGACCAATCAGGGCATAAACGTTGGACGTAGAGCGTGACCAACGCGTGACCATGGTGACAAAGTCAAAAGCAACTGTCTTCCCTCCCTGTAACAGCTGGCTGAATTTTCGCTTGCGAGGATAGTTTGAAATCAAAATTTTAATAGTGCGGCACATAAAAGAACTTATTTCATATGAATTAAAAAAAAATGAACTTTAGCCTGCGATCATTTGAACAGAAGTAACTTGTCAGCGGATAACTTTAAAACAATACTCGACGTCGATGGGTCGATTCCGGAGCCCGCCATACGGTCAGGTGATACTGGTCAGCGGATACCCTGTTTTGACAGCTGTCAATTGATTTCAACATTTATGTGCAATATGAGTGCAATATCAGGTTGTTCCTGGGCTCCCAAACTAACTAGAAAGTGTAAGATTAAACATTGGTTTTCCTGAGGTGTGAACGGACGGTAGTTCGGTGTACGCGGTCACGCCATACCAAATTTTCTCGGATGGGTATGGTGCTGCGCACGCGCGCGTTTCGCTTTGTTATTATGCAGTTCTTTTGGCAGCCACCTGGAGGTCAGAAACTGTTCCGCGTGAAACTCACGCTCACTATTTTTCTCGCTCTTGTACAGCCACAATTCAATTACTGTAGCGCAGCTTAGGCGCGTTGTAACAATGGCCACTCCCAGAAGCTTCAAAAACTACAGAACTGCGCTGCTCGTATACTAACAACGATGCTAACCATGATAGATGAGCTCTTTAGTCACTCAATTGGCATAAACTAGGACTGCAACGTAAGGTCGATGTCGATTTATCTATTCTTATGAATAAGGCTCATAATAATGAAACTCTTGAGTATCTGAGGTTAAAATTTATTAATCATATGGACTTAACGCCATCCTTACGTAAGAAATACCGTAAACAAACTGGCAGTACCGTTTCCCGGTACTGAAACCTTCCAAAAGAGTTTCAGTTATTGTGGAACGCTCCGGTTGTGGAATAGTTTACCGGAACATTTAAGGCAGGCGTCGTCACTGACAAGTTTCAAAACAAGTTTCGTTGACACAATTTTCCAGAGTAGGGTGGTTTTTACACAGCGTCCTTGTAAAGCAGGAAGTTTTCTTTTTTACGATCAGTGTTAGTTAAATTTAAGTAAATTCGTTCTTTAATTCTATTGTATAATATCATAAGTTGCTGGGTTTTCTTTTTTTTCTATTCCTTTGTAATTGCCTGAAGGACTTTACCGTGTCTAAATAAAGTTGTCTTATCTTATCTTACTAAAGCCACCCTTCAAAACAAATTTTTCCCCTTCTGTGCTAAACACTGATGTTGTCATGATAGAAATTATTCGGTTTTAGCTATTAGGGCAATGGTGCCTATTTCTCTTTCAGACATCAGATATCGGCCACCTTAAGGATCTGTCAGATTGGAAATAATCATATGATAAACAATGATGTGTCATTGTTTTCTGCGACCAATGAGGAAACACACCTTAGGAGCAGCTCCTAGAAAATTACTGTTGATTTCCCTAGAAGCATACAGCAGCACCTTCAAGCCCCTCTTATCCTGTTTCGTCAGTAGGTACCTTAATGCCTAACTCGTCATATAAATCTGCGTATATGTTTCCTTGGTGTAAACTATATTTCCTTTGTTTTAAACTCATTATCAAATATTACCATACCCCAAGAAAAAAACACATTTAACCTTTTAACCCTCGGACGTACACGCAGTCATTCCCCCACCGTGGTACAAGGGGGAGGGGGAGGATTGGTAGAACACCTGCCTTGGGTTTTTGAAAGCCTTTGATCTTCTTAACGACAGGAAGTATATTCTATGGGTGGTGGTGCTGCTGGAGACCTGTGACATCACCAAACATGGTCGCCATCTTAGCCGCCATCAAGGAATTAACCAAGAATTAGAAATCAGGTAAAAAAGGTGGGAATTGGTAATTTTTCGAGCTACACATACAAAAAAATGCATAAATAAGTATTTTGCTTCATTTTATCCACAAGCTTTACTTTTATAATAGAAAGAAGTTAAAAAAACTTGCATTGTCACTCAAAAATGATTTGACCACCAAGAGAGAATGAGGTACCTCATTCTCTCTTGTTGACCACCTACTACTTGTGACGTCATATCTCGTAACCATAGTAATTGACCATCTTGTCTCAAAATACGCTCCAAATTAAACCAACAGCTAATGAAAACTTCAGGTGCTGATGTTTGATCGTCTAGGGAAAAAAAAAAAAAAAAAAATAACTCAGAAAAACCGCAGAGGGTTAAGCCGAGGATAAAATTGAAAAACAACATTTCTACAGTCGAACCTCCACTAACGGCTACCTCTCCACAACGGTCTTTTTTTTTGTCCCGACGGACAGTCCATACATTGGCTCTTGTTTAAACCCGGCTCTACAACGGCAACGGCCACTATGGTGTGTCCCCAACGGCCAATATAACCTCTTGACAACGACAGTTTTTTTCTGTGACTGATGAAAAAGTCAAGAAAGGTCATGAAATTTGATACGCATGGCACGTTGATGATTAATCGCGGCAATCGTAGTTTGATTGTGCTAGATTTATTCTGATGCAGTACGCATAAATTGTCTACAATACTTATAGCGAATAATGCAGGCCCTACTCGTTTTGCCATGTTAACACATTTTGATTCAAAACATTTACTTTTTTGTGTGTATTTTATCTCTATATATCATTTATGATTGGATTACCATGGCATAAAATAGCCATGGACTCAGTTGGCACAATAATCATGTTCTACTCCCCTACCTCCCCATAACGACCACCTCTTCACAAGGGCCACTTCTTTAGCCCCTAAGTAGCCGTTGTGGAGAGGTTCGACTGTATATAAATATCCCGGGGGGGGTACTCGCTATAATGGCCTATGCGGGGAGGCTACGTCCGAAAGGGATACCTTTCTCAGGCCTCAGGTATATGAAAGGGCGAGGGATTTTACTCGCTGAAGCAGTGCCGTAGCCAGACCAAACGGCCAACCGAGGCAGGCGGGAGTTGCTAGGGGGGTTCGGGGGCTTTACCCCCCCCCCCTTGAGAAATTTTGAACTTTAGTCTCTCGGAAATGCGATTTGCAGCGTTTTCTGGACCTTTCGGTAACTTTTTTTCGAGTTAATTTAAGTGGAATTTAAAAAGCAATAATCAGAAACCGTGAACTACATAATCTGGGTGACCGTTAACCTCGCCAATGGTTTTGATCAGTATTTGTTCAAAAAAAATTTGAGTTAACGTACGTAGCCCCTTGAGATCGATGATCTGGTAATTTTTTCATAGTATGTTGACTGAGTTGCTGAATTCTTTGTAATATCATGATGCGTTAAAAATATCCGATGATCGCTTATGTAAAATAAAAATGATCGGCGAAATTCGTCAAAATTTTACCGAGGCGAGTGCCTCGGCTGGCCTCATACTAGCTACGGCGCTGTGAAGTATACCAAAGGATGGGGAAATCTGTCATTTGGGTCTTTGAAAGGGCCCACGGGGCTAATAGATGAATTTTATGGCTTTATAAAGTCGAGAAAAGTTTTTTTCTTTTGTGATTGATTCCTATTTAAACGACAGTGCATTTACAGCAGTGAAAAGGGATGCAAAATTCTAAACAAGGTATGTGGAAGGGGTACCATTTGTCAATAAGCCTCCCCGTGTGAAAATTTGTTGAGTATCCCCCGGGATAAAGATATAGTTACGCTAGATACACGTCAAGATGGCGAGTATATTAACCAATGTTCTGTGGAGGGGCATAACTAGAAAACAGCTGAAAGCGAGAGTATACGTGAATGTGCACCTTCCAAAAGAAAAGCCCCGGACCTAGTTTAAGGATGGAGTGAAAATATTTCAAATACTTTGGTAAAGTTGGTCAAACTAACAGAGAATCAAGACTTCCTGTATGTAATTGTATATGTCACTGTGATATTCGCTCAAGTTTGCCCTTTTGTTTGTGTCAAGACGCACGTAGCTGTAACAGTAATGTATAAAACATATGCACGCATCAGTAGTGGGGAATCACAGTTTTTGCTTTGTTCACGAAGAACCAATATGGCTAGTAATACGCAAGCTGGGTCGGTGATTTTTACGGTTTGTGCCTTGACTTGTAAGTAGATATATTTATATAGTACTCTAACAATGTTCAGGGGGTAGACCGGGTAGTTAAATGTATAAGCCTGTCTTTAATGATTGTGGATATTCGAAAATATTCCTTTGGTTAAAATTCCTAAATAATTTGCGAAACGAATGTGATAATTGCCCTACAACATAATGAAACTCGAAAATCATGGCCAGTCAATGCATTTCCAATATCTCTTTTCCCAACACACCTGTATATGTAACTTAATTCCTTTACCGTCTATGTACATTAATTTTATGTATAAGAATTTCTGAATAAGATACAACACCATTTTCCCCTTTTATAACACGTTATAGGAATTCCCAAACCGACTTACTAGATGAAACTTATTCGGCTGAAATCCAGCTTCAGGGTGCATAACATGTTTCTTTGATCGGGTGAGCTTGATCAGCCATGCATATTTGGTATATAACAAGAGGTTAAAAAGTTTTGAATTGATTTGACCATAAGACTATTGATTCAACGGTATGTTAAGTTTTCTTTGTGCTATGTGCATCAAAGTTTAAGAGGAACTTAGGTTAAAATTATTCCATGTGAACGTTTCCAAGGATCAACATCCTCTTTAAGTTCTAACATCGTTGAAACGTTGTGGAATTATTATTTTGTTTTAATCAAGGATGTTTCTTAAACTTGTTTGTTTAATAATATCTAGCTATTTCTGTATCGTAAGTGAAACTATAGCACATAAAACAGTCATTATATTTTTCCTTCACATTTTAAGTAAAAAGATAAACCTGCATATCTTTTTCTATAAGGAATATGAGGTCACGTACTCTTAGAGGTTTGTGACGTCAGTGACACAGTCGAAGAACAAGGAATATTAGTTCTGCGTTTAAACACGCAGTACTTGATACGATGTAACAAAGGAAATATTCGTAACCAGGGAACATTGCTGAGCTATTGCTTGCTGTTAAACCCAGCACCGTACGTGCATACAACATGTTAGCCAGTTGATTGCATATAATGTGCTAATAAAGATAACACTAACTACAAAATACAAAAATGTTCCAGAGCAGTAGCTTTGTTTCGGTCTGTTTAAATAGAAGAAGAGATATAATAAATAATTTCTGTGTCATATTGGCCCGGAATCGCCTCAGAGCTTGCTACTAAAGCGTCATTGATTTGATCATATCCAGTGAAGCGACTAACAAGCAAGGAATACCTAAACCTTAAAATAACTATACGGTGTAAACTTTCGAACAAAATCGAAAACGTTCCGTAAATCAGTTCATTGGTATATTTTAGGACACTCAAATATCTCGCTTAATAAGGAGATTAAGACAATTCAAATTTAAGCATCTTCGTTAACGAAGCTGAGAAAGCACTTTGTTTTGTTCTGTTTGCTCAATGTTCTTCTTTGATGTGTTAACGTATGCATATTATATTTATTTTTAGCATTCACCAAATCAGTGAATAGCAATTTTAGCGCATTCTGATTGGCTACCGCAACTCGGAATATCCCTGGATATTCACTGTTTTGGGACGGGATTCAAAATGGCTTCTCGTTTCGCGACAATATAGAAAGAAAACTTATAGCGGGAAATGAAGCAGTGGCACCAGCAAATATCAAGAAAGAGACAAAATTTGGCTTGGTGTTTACTAGTCGGTAGAAAAAAAATTTCTTACCGAATTAGTTTGCAACAAAATCATAAAAAAATGATCTCCGAAACACCGTGAATTGAAACGTAAACAAACTCTAACCGGCTAGGGCCCGTTTCAAACGTCGTGCTACTACTGTGCCGGACTAAATTGATCGAACTAAATTCGACCTTAGCTCGGCAGTAGCGCGACGTTTGAAAGCAAGTCGTGCTACTGCCGTGTGGCACGGCAAAGCTTGCCGTCCCGAATTCAATTCATAATTCCTGAATTCATTAGAATACATTTTAACAGTTTACTAAACCGCTTTTTATTTTTATGTTTTGTTTTCCACAACAGCTATTTTATTCGACTGGGTTAATTCGACGTCTGAAACCAAGTCGACTGTTACAGTCAAGTCGAGCCAGCTTAGAACGGCAGTAGCACGACGTTTGAAAAAAGCCTAAGTGACGTCTTTTATTTACACAAAGTTCCTTTTTTCATTTTTATCCAACTGATTTGGTAAATACTAAAACAACTATCCCCCTCATGGTCGGTGAACAGCGCTAGATATATACCTCGACGCTTCCCATCTCGGTATATTCACCACTATTCACCTCCCCTTCGGTGGATAGTTGTTTTGTTTTGTTTTTTTTTTTTTGCTGAAGTTGGAGGCCAGTAAAAAATCAGTTAAACTGGTCATGATCATTGATATGTGTAATAAAATGGTGAGGAGTGAAATTAGGGAATAATTTGACGCGCGTTTTTAGGATTTGGACAAAATGCAAGTGAAATTATTTCCCAATATCACAAGTATACCGTTTAGCTGATTAGTCACTTATTAATATCTTGGGTGACACATATTTATCATATGTGTATCATATCTATCGAGAGCTCGACGCACTAAAAAGTTTAGAGCTTAAGTTTTTGGTAATTTTCAGAACTTTTTGACAAATAGCTGATAGAATTCTTCTTGATGTGCTCTTTCATGTATTAAGGCTTTCTAAAGCGTCTTTTAATACCCTGATTCGTCATTTACAACATTTTTAAAACAGAACGTTGCCATGGCAATTTTGAAATTTCACACGTGAAGACTTTTTATTTAACACTGTCACCCTTGAAAAATGTAATAATACTAGAATCGTTGCTTTAGGAAATTCTGGTCATATGAAAGGGCCTATCGGGTATTAAATTGGGAGCTTAAGCAAGAGCGTTTTTGAGCGATGGACGTCAACCGGAACTGGACTTTTTGCATCATTGGGCAGTGGTTTGATTGAAACACTCCCGTAAATCGCCCTTACAAATTTGTTAGCTCAAGGCATGTAAAAAGGGAAAAGGCCTCACTTCCGGTTTACATGCGTCTTGTCGTACCAAACTCTCCTGCCGCTGCAATATTGAAAACCGAAAAGGGCCTGGAGACGAGGTTAAGCCAAGAAAGCATAATCTGTGTGGCTAACTGTCTAAAATTTGAATGACAAATGCTACAAATAACACGTCATAGTTCGAACGAAAAGTTACACAAAAAAAGTTGTCGGATTGTTTTTTTTCACGTACACTCGACGTAACAAGCCATTCGACTAGTCGATCGTATTACCAACTCAAGGTATTAAAAGTTCTGAAGAAAATAACAACTGGGACATTCAAAACCAGTCTTTGGTCGTCTGGCGGGATTCAGTGTAATAGGGTGTACGTATTTTCGATTTTATTTTCTTTAAACTAGGAAGGTAGTTCGTTCATGGTCCCCTTCTTCTACACGTTCTTGTGCAGTAGAACCCCGTTGATAAGGCAAATAACAACAGAGGTACTCCCTATTATACTCTATAGGGGAAGTATCCACCCGAAAAATGTGATTTTAAAGGCTTCAGGCTGGGACTTAAAACATAGGGGATTTGAGCAAAATATTCCGAACACTGTATATTAGTAGCTGTTTCATTTTAATATATTAAGTCTTCAGAAGTAGTACCTTTATCAAAAATTGATAAAAAGGGGTGAAGTATTGGACCATGGGGCGTAGCCTTCCTGTATAAAAATTTTCGTCGATTAGACCTCCCTTCCCCTTCTATCCGGAGTAGGGGGAGGGGGAGGGGTTTCCCTCTGGGCCATAAAAAGTTTTGGCCGTAATAACGAGGCGGCAGTTTTTCGTTTTTGTGGGTTGGCAACGGACACGCTCAGTTTAAAGGAATATATATTTTCCTTTTCAGTTGGTTTTCCTTTCAAAGATTAGTTTGCTGTTTTGCCAGGACAAATCAAAGTGATTCAATAAGGCAACAGTTGAAGTGGTCGTGTAGCAGGGCTCCACTAATACTGAAAACATAAAGTCACGCCGTCTCATGTCATTTCCTAGGATGAAACATTGAGAAACCACTTGCTATCTTCAAATTTTGCCTTTTCTTTTTCAGTTTTCTCAACTGTTTCAAGCCAAACGCTTTCTACAACCTTCAATCAAGTGTTTGATAACCAAAGTAAGTAATACACTTTTACTCTGCACTTTATCATTACAGCTAAACTCATACACTCGTCTTACAACGAAAAAAACCAAACCAGCAATAATGCCCTACCTTGGGACTTTCACCCTGGGGCGTACAAGGGGGGATGTTCTTGGTCGTCTGTTGTATTAAGCCGTGATGTTATTGGCTGTGAAGACTTGTAATCAATAATTGGTGCGTTTCGATCCGCCTATTGTCACAGTTAAACAGTAGTCGATTGTTAGACAAATTTTCAGTTCTCCAGTCGGTCTCCCGTAGTTAGTTTTGCTTCATCTCGTCATTAAGTCGTTTGTACGGCGCTGGTAACTGTTGGCTACGATTCAGCGGCGTTTGTTCTGAGTTAGTAAACCAGCTTTTTACTGAATCGTAGTAACTGATTTTATCGGTTTCAAATTCATCAATTTCCAGAATTTTATTTTAACGAAATACCGATCTCACGAATCCTAATATATAGTCAACTAAAAATGTTCTGATTAAATACGAACTATTGGTTTTAATTTTCCATCTGACAATTTTTTTAAAAGCTTCTACGGCCACCTCTGTACAACCAACAACAGCTTCTCAAAAAGCGATAGATCAAAGTAAGTTAAGATGACTGTTGTCTTATGACATTATATTTAGATGTGTTTCAATTGGTTCTTAGTTTGACCCAGTTTATTAGGCATCATTGTCTGGCTTAAGAGCACCTTCGTAACGTTCATTGCCATCGACGCGCTGCGCGCACGACGAATTTACAAACCTCGGCTTCGCGAGGCCTCATTTTTGACCTGGAGTTTGATACACATTTTTTTCAAAGTCTCAACCAACAACAGCTTCGCGAAAGCCAACTGTTAAAATTGAGTATATTTTCACTTTCTTGCAGTTAGGTGGTCATGGTTCATAGTATTTCACAATGTCGGCATCGGTTAAATGGGATCTCTCCATTTCAAAAAGAGTTTAAAGAACCCAGGAGTTAAAAGGACCCAGGATAATGCTTCATTAATATGTGACTATTATATTTAATCTAAAATTTGATAATTTTTTTAAAAGTTTCTATGGTCACCACTGTACTTCCAACAAAAAGTTCTCTCAAGTCTTTCGATCAAAGTAAGTAGAATCATAATGCTTTTAATGCTTTTATATGGGCTTGTTTTCTAGTATTCCGTAACATTTCCCGGTTTGAAAGCACTATAATTTGCAATTCAACAAATTTTATGAATTGTAATTAGAACTTTTTCCTCTTAACTACCGATCTCATGCATTCTT
This sequence comes from Porites lobata, assembly GCA_942486035.1. Lineage (NCBI taxonomy): Eukaryota > Metazoa > Cnidaria > Anthozoa > Scleractinia > Poritidae > Porites > Porites lobata. Next base: position 315,015 of record CALNXK010000162.1, read on the forward strand.
ATAGCAAATTTATTTAAAGATGTTCTTGTGATACCAATTTTTTTTTGAAGTTTTTAAACGTAATTTGAAGACTCACCTTTTCAAAAAAGCCTTTTCTGATATAATGCTGTAATTTATAGACTAGATAATTATTCATTCGTGTAATTTTGACTATATATTGTTAATTATATATTTTTTGGATCTTTACATTGCCAGAAATTAGGGACAAGATGGCGGTTGCGCGTGCGCACTAAGGCCACAATGGCTGCGAATTCGTATAAGAAAATGTATGGAGATAAGGAAACTTTTTCAAATATATCGATTATGAGCTCACGGGTGTTCGGTGCCCGACTCGAAACATGTTAAGTGCTGTGTAACCCTCGCATCTGGGTTAAAAATAGCTAATTAGAAGTACGTTTACTTACTTCCTGACGTGGGCACTTTTATTCCTTGTTGTACGCTCCATTTCTTCATACATTGTCTTAAAATCTTGCCGAAGTCATGCGAAATACTCGTCGATTAGAGGATAAACCCTTCACTGAAGTAAATTTGCCCGACTCGATATCACTTCTGCGATGGAAGATGTTTCCAAAACAGTCGTTAAAAGGACGATTTTTGCACTGCAAAATACTTCCAAAGGCGCATTATTTCCCTCAGTTTTCCATCTGTAGTCCAGTAATGGACGCCATGGTTGCGAATGACACATTTCGGTCGGACAAAGCTTCACAACTCCAGACCTCACCGAATCGCCATTTTGTTTGTTGCTACAACTCCAGAGATGCTTCACGGGATATAAACTAGGTTCCAGTCATTCAAAAATCCTCGATTAGCCTACCAAGCTTGGTTTTAAAACAAAATTGTCACGAAAATGCCACGAAAGGTACATCCGCATACTGTTTTGTTGCTATCAGCCGCTCGGCCGAGTATAAACCTAACATTTTCTTGCAAGGTGTTTAATTCCAGCTTTTTTCTTCGTAAAACAGATCCACAGAGCTCAAATTATTTAAAAAATCGCGAGGGATACGCTTTCCCTGACTACGATAGTTTTTGTCCGCCATTTTAAAAACGAGATTCCGCTGACAATTGATCACGGGCGCGAAATGTCCACGATTTCTGGCAATGATTGTAAGGCGCATTTCAAAACTGTATAGTTAATTAGATGATTTGCGCGATATAAATAAATGTTATTATTATTATTATTATTATTATTAATTTTTAATCTAATTATTTTTTTAAGCCTCAAAGGTCAGCTCTGTACAACCAAAAACATCTTCTCAAAAGCTTTCCGATCAAAGTAAGTTGATTATTGTGGATGCGTTTGATTTTCAGGTCACTATTGGTGACGTTAGAGGCCTCCAGCAGCGCCACCACCCATAAAATATACCTGTCATCTTATTGAGAAGATGAAGGGCTTTTTACTGAAGACAAAATCTTTTCCAAATATTGCATCATATCAAAAAGTCAAGGGAGAGGCTCCATCAATCTCCCTCTTTTGTGCAACGGTGGGGGTATGACTTTACTTGTGCGTCCGAGAGTTAAGTTGATTTAGTTTTTAAAGCCTCTGCCATTACCAATGTGCAGCTAACAACAGCTTCACGAGAGCCTTCAGTTGGAAGTCCGTATGATTTTAAACCTTTGCAGTTTGGTTGTCTTGGCTTTTAGAATTTCGGTTTTAGGGTTCCCTGTCCAAATGTAAAATTAAAAGTTCATTTTTCAAGAGTTTAAAGGGACGCAGGAATCCCAAAATTAATGTATTGACGTTTTCATTAATATTACTTACCGTTGTATTTAATCTAGAATTTGTTAAAGCATCTACAGTCTCCTCTGCACAACCAACAACAGCTTCTCAAAAGCCTTCCGATCAAAGTAAGTAGATTATTTTGATATTATGCAATTGCATGTCGATGGGTCTTGTTCCTACGTGTAGTTTAGTATTAGGTGTCATTGAGCTGTTTTAAGGCCTCCTCTTTAATTTTGACCGCGGTCGACGCGCTGCGCGCGCGACGAATCTTCGCGAGGCCTAAAATTTTATGTATTTACATTCGGCGGAGCTAAACGTAGTGGCAGTGACAGAGAATGTAAATACTTTCCTATTGGTATGAACGCACGTGAGCCGCTATGGCGTTAATTGACTCTATTGTTGTAAGGTATATAAGGTTTTGACAGTTGTAATGTATTCATCTCAGCTCTCGAACTATCAAATTTTATTTTTATATCTTACTTTATTCATCTATCGATTGATTTTTTACCTTTAACCCCCAGAGGTTGTGCGACCGCATCGGTTGGGGAATACGTTCCCAATTTTTTCCCATTGGGTTTTTTGGGTTTTCGTATCAGGCGGCGCACGTGAATAGTTTAGCCTGAGTGACTTTATTTAGGAATATTTGTATACCATTCTTTAGTTATGATGTTGAACTTTGTATGTTATTTGGACGGCATTAAACACTCAGGCTCCATAGCTCGAGCTGCACACCCATTCCCGTCTCTTAGTCGTGAATATAAATAGGAAGTACAAATTTTTTATAGCCTATACGGTCACCAGTGTACAACCAAATACTACAGCCTCGCGAAAACCTTCCGATGAAAGTGATTATATTTTCATTCTTTTGCAATCGATGGTCTTGGTGTCTTCGTTCTTAGTATTTCGCAATATTGTTCGGTTTTAGAGTTTCCTCAATTTCCTCAGCAGATTTCAGAAGTTGATTTTTAAGAGTGTAAATGACGTAGGAGTTATTAATATTTACTGTTATATTTACTGATATGAAATTTGATGATCCTTTTTTAAGCCTCTACGGTCACCATTGTACCACCAGCGACAGCTTCTCAAAAGCCTTCTGATCAAAGTGAGCATATTTTCAAACGTTTGGAGTAAGGATCGGTGAAATAGGCAACAAAATCTAAACGTGCAACTAAATGCGATGTTGGGCATTTTACCACTCCTGTAAAAAATCAAATTGTTGCAAGTTGCGAAAAAATGTTGTAGAAAGTAGAGAGTAGTTCTACTTTGTGCAACAAAATCTCTACACGCTGCGCGTTTTACCGGCCGGCTTAAGGCAAACTGGTTTTGTAGCAGCTGACCTAACTCCCATATATGGCTTGAATCCAGCGTAATATTAACCAATCAGAATTCGAAGTCAGTATCCTCGTAACTTGCAACAACCTGATTTGTTTCAAGACAGGTTTGAGCGTGGATGGTAAAACGCGCAACATTGCTCTTCAAATCGTTTGGCAGCAATGTTGGAAAACAAGTTGAACGTTTTTGTTATCCGTTTTACCGTAGCCTTAGATGGTTATCAGGTTCTTAGTTCTTTGACAACATGACTCGCCCTTAGAGCTCTATAATTTTCATCAATTTCTCGGCAGTTACCTCGGTCTTTGATTTTCAATTTTCATCAACGTCTTAACACATGACTCAATTCAATTTCTAGACGTTTATTTTCATGATACATAGACGCATAATAAGGATGCATATAAAGACACATAATAAATCCTGTATTCTAAACATATTCCATTAACACTTGTCAATATATTTAATAAGTATGATAACGTTTTTTAGTAAAATCCAACTAGTGGTCTATTATCAATACTGCGTTCTGATTGGTTGAGCTACTACTAGGTTATATGTTATAGCCCACTCAGCGAAAAGCACCGGCTTTGAAAACCAAAACAATGGCGGCTGAATCGCGTTTTGCTAACTAAAGCTGTTTTGTTTCGATTTTTTTGACCAAGTAGTTGGATTTTACTAAAACAATTATTCCTCTCGCCCTCATGGCCTCTGAGTCAATAGCCCATTTGGGCTTCGGCCTCATGGGCTATTGACTCAGAGCCCATTCGGGCTCGAGGAATAATTGTTAAAGAACCACTATACAACCAACGGCGGCATCTCGATAGCCTTCCGATAAAAGTATTCCAGTATATTTTCATACGTAATCTGTGCATTTTTAATTGCTGGCTTTAAGTGTTACGCAAAAAGCACTCTTTTAAAAATTAAAACTTAAATTTCCAGAATTTTATTTTCATGAAGTACGGAATTCACGAATGTATAATTGATTAATCATTAAAATTTCAAGTATTGTTTTTGACTGATTTTGATATTGATGTATCTTAAAAGCTTCTACAGTCACCTCTCGTTCACATTCAACAAGAGTTTCTCAAAAGCCTCCTTTCAAAAGTGAGTAGATTACTATAACGTTATGCAAATTCATGCGAGGCTGGCCTGTTTCTTAGTTTAGTATAACGCATCATCATTAAGTGAAAGCGCTGCTGTAATTTTCACCATTCTAGCATTTTATTTTCGTGAAGTCCGTACCGAATTCAGGTATCCTAATCATGATCAATTCATTTCGGCCGTCCCGATTATACCAAATATCTTCTTTAATTTTAAAATTTGGTAATTTTGTTTCAAAGCCTCTACGATCACTACTGTACAACTTACATCAGCCTCTCAAAGATCTTTGGCGATCAAATTGAGTATAAGCTTATACATTTTTGGGGTTATAGTTTCCATTTTTATCATTGTTTTGTTAATCTGGTCTTTATTCTTCCCTTAAATAGTTTTCGTCATCAACTTCCAAAAGTCTTATTCTCATGATCTAATGGACACAAAAATTAATATATGTATATGTCAAACGTGTTCTATTAATATCATAAAATCCTATGTATATGATAAACGTGTTCTTTGAATATCATAAAATCCTAAGTATATGTCAAAAGTGCTCTATTAAAATAATCATCTTTATTAATTTTTTAATTTGGAAAAAAACTTTATTGACAACAATGCTAACTATTAAAATCCTTTTTACAATTAATTCGCTCGAAAAAAAGAAAAAACTATTCATTTAAAGCACTAGTTATTAATATTATAATTAAACTTAAATGGCCACCCACAGAACAACGAACAACAGCTTCTCGAACGCCTTCCGATGAAATATGTTTATTGTGGTTAGGTGGCCTCTTGGTTCTTAGTATTTGCAACATTTCTTGGTTCTTGCTAGATCTCCTTTACCGTTCATTAATTTCCAGATTTTATTTGTATGATGTAAAGAGCAAATGAACCCTAGTTTTAAACGTGCTCCATTAATAACTATGAAAGATTCAATCAAAATTTGATATAGTACGGTCACCAATGTACAGCCCATGACAGCTTCTCGAAAGCCTTTCTATCAAAGTAAGAATTAATTAACAATTATTCCTCTTGCCCTTATGGCCTCTGAGTCAATAGCCCAAGAGGCCGAAGGTCGAATGGGCTATTGACACAGAGGCAATGAGGGCAAGAGGAATAATTGCTTTAGTAAAATCCAACTACTTGGTCAAAAATATCGAGACAAAAAAACTTTTGGTTTTCAAAGCCGGCACTTTTCACTACTAGTGGGCTATAACATATAGCCCAGTAGTAGCTCAACCAATCAGAACGCAGACCACCAGTTGGATTTTACTAAAATATTTTAGTTAATTAATGCAGTTTTTGTGAGCTTGGTTCTCAGAACACAACATTTCCTGGTATATTCAAGCATTTTTAAAACTGATCAATTTCTAAAATAATCCTCCTGAAGAAATTTACTCATGAATCTTAATAGAACATTTAACGATATTTTGTTAGTATTAAGCACTATTCTAATTTTGATTCTTTTAAAGCCTCAACGTTTATCTCTGTAAAACCATCAAGTACCTCAGAAAAGCCTTCCGAACAAAGTAAGTAAATTATATTCTAATATCATAATAATGCAGGTACTCGTTAAGCTTAATGACTTAATGATTGTCAGCCTGGTATTTCTCGTCATTGCTCGGATTAAGAGCCAGATTCTGTATTTTTTCACCAACTTCTTAAATTTTATTTTCATGAAGTAACAGAAACAGGTATCTTAATAATGCATTCGGCACGCAGCGATGATACCGAGATTCCCAAGCATCTTCTTCAATTTTAAAATTTGATTAATTTCTGCTAAAGCCGCGCTCTAGCGTCACCACCGTACAACTTGTATCAGCTTCTCGAAATCCCTTTGATCAAAATGAGTGTATTTTTCTGGTTACACTTTCCAGTTTTGAGTTATACTAGGTCAGTTATATTATCAGCGTGGTCGAATTTTATAGTATTACTCAACATTGCTCGACCTTAGAGCTTCTTTGGACAATAAAAGGCATTCCTTGCACGTTTGTCGCAACAATGTGAAAACGGAGGTCGCAAAGGGGCAAAGATGGAAAATGCCACATTTGCACACCCAAAAGCCCAGGGTTTTAAATATGGAGACAAATGTTCCATTTAACATCTTCGCCCCAGAATAACTCCTCAGTTTTCACATTTTTGCGACATATCTGCCGAGAGCGGCAAAGTTTTTTAGACTTACAGAAGTCTATCAATTCATGATTTACGGGATATAGGGATCCTAAGTATGTGTTACTCATGTTCTAACAATTCCTATATAGGGTTATGTTTAATCCAAAATTTGATTTTTTTTGAAAAGCCTCTACTGCCACCACTGTACAAACGACAACAGCTTCCCGAAGGTCTTCCCCTGACCCAAGTGAGTGTATCATCTGAGATTTCTAGTAGCGGAGCTCCACGCGCGCGAGCGGAGCCCCACACCTAAGAACATTTGGTAATCTGTCCATCCGAGAAAATTCGGTAATCAAGTGACTGTACGTCCGCCCATTCCTTCCGCACCACCGGGAAACGTGGAGGCCTGTAACCTGTGTTTAACTTGATGTTAGACATCCTTATCATGGTCAATTGACAGCTGTCAAAACAGGGTATCCGCTGACGTGAGCTTCGCTTTTAGCTCTGGCTAAATCTATTAAGTATATACTAAAACAGTGGATAGTGTTTTTCGCGCGCTCTGATTGGCTACTCAATCAGTGAATGGTCATTGCGCGCCAAAACTGTAATCGATGGCAACAGTAAAGGAGTTAAAAATCATCATTTTTGTGCTCAATTATCTCATTGTTTTAGTATATACTAAAACAATTATTCACCTCAGTGTCGGTGGCTAGTGGTAGTATTTACCTCGCCGCTTCGCGGGCTCGTAAATATTCCATCACTAGCCACCTCCACTTCGGTGAATAATTGTTATATATTACTATTGCACGGTTTACTCAGAAAACCGTGAACACTTGAAAAATTTTAGGAAAGTTAATTGTTTACTGACTAATCACAATAAAGTTCAGACACGCGAGCAAACCTCAAAACCAAAAAACTAACTACCTTTGCTGTTTGCGGTTTAGTTATCTTGCGCCTTATTAGCTTTTTCCTCGCAACACAACATTCCGTAAATATTTCTGATGGTTAACGGTCTTGTGAGTTTCACAGTAAAACATGCACTACATCAATTTCAGACCTTTATTTTATTCTCGTGAAGCACCAAACTCATTAATCCTATTACATTTAACTATGTTCTGAGAATAGGAAGTGTTATTATATATTTTTAATTGTGATGTTTTTTAAAGCCTTTACAGTCACCTCTGTAAAACCAACAACAGCTTTTCCTAAGCCTTCCAATCAAAGTAAGTAGGTTTTTATAACCTTACGCAGTTGCTTGTAATTGACTTGGTTCTTAGTTTAGTGTTACACATTATTTCGTGGCTTTAGAGCTCTGTGATTTTCACCAACCTAGATATTAATATTCATTATAAAATTTAGTCTAAAATTAAATTTGGTTTATTTTTAGAAGAGTCCACAGCCACCACTGCACAACCAACAACAGTTTCTCGAAAGCTATCTGATCAAAGTGAGTGTATATATTACCATTAATACTTATATGCATTTATGCGAGCTTGACGTTCTTAGTGATATTAGCCAACAAGGCCTACCAGAATCTTATTCTCAAAAAGTACCAAAATGAATCTTAACTGCACATTTAACCATGTTGTTCTTGTAATACCAAGTATCGTTTTCAATATTTGAAATTTAATGTGTTTATTTGTTGAAGCCTTTACGGCCACCATGACTGTACAGCCAACAACAGCTTCTCGAAAGCCTTCCGATCAAAGTGAGTACATTGTCATGCCTATACATTCTGATTGTAATGCTTATACAGTATTATTGTCTGGTTTTAAAACACTACTTAAATTCATGAATTTCCAGAATAATATTCTCATGAAGTACCAAACTCCTGAATCCTAATATTAATGTTTTGGTATTATTTCTAATTTTAAATCTAATGTCTTTAAAGCCGTTACAGTCACCTTTGTAGAACCAACAACAGTTTCCCCAAAGCCTTCCCATCAAAGTAAGTAGATTTTACTTTTACGCAGTCACTCGTTGATAAGATCTGTCTTTAAAGCATTGCACAACATTTGCCGGTTTTAGAGCTCTGTATTTTTCTCAAACGCGAAGATTTTGTTTTGATTCATGAATAACGCGCGCAAGTATCCTAATGATGTATTTCGTTACGTTCTGGCAATTGTATGGTTTCATGTTAATTTAGATATTTTATGGATGTTTTCAATGCCTCTACGGTAACCACTTTGCAACCAATATCAGTTTCACGAAATCCTTTCGATCATGGTGAAAACGGAGTTCTCAAAATCATGCATTATTCTGATTGGTTCCGTTGAATCGTTGTGGCAGCTTCAAGTTCTTTTACACGGTCATTTATTGCTTGTGAATGAGCTGAAACTTTTAAATTATACAACATTCCTTTGAAGCATGGGCTTAGTTTTATAAGCACTAGCTAATTCTGAATTTAATACATTAAAACCTCTATGGTCATCTCTGCGCAAAGAGAAACAGCTTCTCAAAAGGCTTCCGTTCAAAGTGAGTCGATTGTTGTAATCCTGTGCAGTCACATGTAAGTAAGCTTGGTCTTTGCTTAGTATTCCGGGTAATTGTGTTGTATAAGAGTTTCGGTGATTTTCACAAGCTTCTAGAATTTTATTTCCATGAAGTAACCGAAACCTACGTAAAAGTAAAAAAAATTTCTATCATGTGATAGATGTATATAAGACCTGCGCAGTTGTGTCGTAATCAAACTAAAATTTGAAATTTCTTTAAAGCCTCTGCAGTCAGCTCTGTACAAGCAACAACAGCTTCTACAACGCCTTCCGATGAAAGTGAGAAAATTTTTATACTTTTGCAGTTAGGTCTTAATGTTTTTAGTATTGCTCGGTTTTAAACTCCTTTTAAAAATAAGTTTGTTTCATGACATTTAGGGCACATAAATCCTATTAATACATTTTAAACACGTTCCGGGAAAAAAAAAAAAGAAAAAAAAAGAAACTAGACTAAAAAAAGTGTTATGCACACTGGGTGATGCGCATTGCAAAACAAGGGAATTACTTTTAATTAATCCTAATATTACATAATTTGAGCAGCTATGTTCTGGTAATACCAAGTATTCATTCTTATTTTTAATTTAATGTTTTTAAAACCTCAACAGCAACCTCTGTAAAACCAACAACAGCTTTTCCAAAGCCTTCCAACCAAAGTGAGTAGGTTTCAATTATAGTCGATCTCACGCAGTTTATACTTGTAATTGCGTTTGGTTCTGAGCTTAGTAGTAAGCATGATTTCGTGGTCTTAGAGCTCTGTAATTTTCACCAACATCGATTTTTTTGTTTTTATGAATATCGCGCAGCCGCACAGCCTAATAATGCATTTAGTACGTTTTCGTTATATATTGTACTTGGTTAAATTTCCAAAAAAGTTATATTTTTTTCAAAATCTCTTCGGTCACCAATGTGCAACCATCATCAGAGTCTCGAAAGCCTCTCGTTTAAGGTGAGGGCGGAATTCTCGGAATCCTGCGTTCTGATTGGTCCCGTTGAATCGTTGTGGCAACTTCGTTTACAAGTGTTGTTGTTGTTATTTGTGAATGAACAAAACATGGGCTTTATGAGCACTAACTAATTCTGAATTTAATTTATTTTTAAAGCCTCTACGAACATCTCTCTACCAACAACAACCGCTTCTCGAACGCCTTCCGATGAAAGTGAGTACATTTTTACACTTTTTCAGTGAGGCAGTCATATTTCTCAGTATTTTGAAATGTTGCTCGGTCATGTGCAGCTATGTGGGCTCGTTTCTTATTATTACGTAACATTGCCACTTTTAAAATCACTTAGTCTATTAAAATTCATCTATTTCCACTTTTGTATTCTCATAAAGTACTGAACTCGTGAATACATTTAACTTTGTCCTGGTAATAACACGTATTAGATTTTAAGGCTTAACAGTCATCACTGTACGTGACTGTATAACCAATAACAGCTTCTCTAAAAACTTCCCGACAAAGTGAGTATACACGCATTTTTATCTTTTGTCGTTTGGAGAGCTTCAGTAATTTGAACCAACATCCTTACAAGAAGTACTAAACAAAGACTTCCTGGATGCAGTTTTAGCAAGTTTTGGCAATAGATAGTATTTCACGTAATTTTAAAGTGTGATGCCGATTTTTTTTACAGCATCCACGGCCTTCACTGTACAACCAGCAACAGCTTCTCAAAACCCTTCCGATCAAAGTGAGTATGTAGTATTTTGTACTATTGCTTGGTTTTATAGTTTTCCCTTAATTTCCGTCCATGTTTTCAACATCTTCCATCAAAACCCAGCATAACATTTTATCTTATAAAATTAATTTTTTTTAAAGCCTCTCCGGTCACTACTGTACAATCAACAACAGCTTCCCGAAATTTTCCCGATCAAAGTGAGTAAATCGTTATGTCTATGCATTTTCATCATTACTATTCTTTGTACTATAATTATAAGTTTTAAAAAGGAACTACTAAAACAAACATCATCATTTCCAGAATTTTATTCTCATGAAGTACAGTGGAACTCAGTTAATATGCCTGAACACTATGGAGACATGAGATAGTGTCCTTATTATCCAGGAGTCTTGTGTTCAGTGGGTTTAAATGAAATATATGAGATTTTCCAGTGTCGGGACAATCGGAAGCATCCATTCTATACGGGTGTCCGTATTAAGCTGGTGTCATTAATCCTAATATTATATTTGACAAGCTGTGTTCTGGTAATACCAAGTAGTCATTCTTATTTTGAATTTCGATGTTTTTTAAGCCTTAACGGTGACCTCTGTAAAACCAACATCAACTTTTCTAAAGACTTCTAATCAAAGTAAGTAGGTTTTCATAGTCTTACGCAGTTACATATAATTGGACTTGATTCTAATTATTACACATTATTTTGTGGTGGAGCTCTGTAATTTTCACCAACTTCGATATTTTGGTTTTTATGAATACCGCGCACAACCTAATAATGCATTTTAGTACGCTTTCGTAATATCTTGTTTTTGGTTAACTTCAAAATTTTATATTTCTTTCAAGTCTCATCGGTCACCACTGTGCAACCAACTTCAGCCTCTCGAAAGCCTTTCGATCAAGGTGAGGATGTAATTTTGTAAATCCTGCATTCTGATTGTTCCAATCGCTCTGGTAACAGTTCGTTCACAAGTTTTGTTGTTGTTGTTGTTTGTAAATGTGCGAAACATGGGCTCTATAAGCACTAGCTAACCGTCTGAATTTAATTTATTTTTTAAAGCCTCTACGGTCACCTCTCTACAAACATCAACCGCTTCTCGAACGCCTTCTGATAAAAGTGAGTATATTTTTACACTTTTTCAGTTAGGCAGTCATATTTCTTAGTATTTTGCAATATTGCTCGGTTTATATGCTGTTATGTGGGCTATATCATAAAGACTTTTGCTCTTGGGCCATCGTGGCTTGATAAGAAATAGAACACAAACAGCGGTAATAAACATATTCAGCTTATTCATTTTTATAAACTTGACGTATCGTATGCTACTCAACATGCATTTTTAAAGGTACCGTTACAATTTTGAAAACTGTACATACATAATAGTAAACGGGACTGGGACCGAGATTAGGCACAAAAATTTTCAGTTAAGATCTGTAAAAACAAACAGCTGATTAATAAAGCCTCAGCTTCTCGCTACTGACCTTTACATTGTAAGCTGGCTTCAGTTCAGGTATAGGCAATGTTTCTTTGATTTATTGGGGCTGGTTCCTTATTACTACGCAGCATTGCCCAGTTTTAAAAACACTTAGCAGTCTATTAAAATTCATCGATTTCCAGATATGTGTATTCTCGTTTGTCATTAAGTACTGAACTCGTGAATCCTTAAAGAACCTTAAACTTCATTCTGGAAATACCACGTATCATTTTTTTTTTTTAAATTTTGGTTTAACTACTTTTTAAAGCTTGGCAGTCATCGCTGTATAACCAATAACAGCTTCTTTTTAGAGAAGCTGTGTTGGTTATACAGTGATGACTGCTAAGCTTTAAAAAGTAGTTAAACCAAAATTTATAAATTTAAAAATGATACGTGGTAGTGAGTACATGGCATCTTTTCCCGTTTTGAGAGCTCCTGTAATTGAAACCAACATCGAGGATTTTCTTTTTTCGAGAAGTACTAAACAAAGGTATCCTGAATGCAGTTTTAGCCAGTTTTGGCAATACCTAGTATTTCGTGTAAGTTTAAAGTGTGATGCCGATTTTCTTAAGGATCTACGGTCATTACTGTACAACCAGCAACAGCTTCTCGAAAACCTTCCGATTTTGGTTCAGGTTCATAGTATTTGTACTATTGCTTGGTTTTTTCAGTCTTCCTTTAATTTCCGTCCATGTTTTCAACATCTTCCATTAACACCCTTTGTAACACTTAATCTGATGAATTGTATTTTTGTTAAAGCCTCTTCTGTCACCACTGTACAACCGACAACAGCTTCTCGAAGTTTTCCCGATCAAAGTGAGTATATTGTTATGTCATGCCTTCTTATCGTATCATTACTATTCTTAGTATTATTGGAAGTTTTAAAATCGAACTACTAAAACAAACATCATCATTTCCAGAATTTTATTCTTATAAAGTACAGTGGAACTCAGTTAATACGGGTGACCGTATTAAGCGGGTGTCCGTAGAGAGCGGTTCCACTGTACCAAAGTCATTAATACTAATATTGAATTTGACTGGCTATCGTTCTGGTAATATTAAGTATTGATTCTTATTTTGAAATTGATGTTTCGGTTTAAGCCTTAACAGCGACCTCCGTAAAACCAACATCAGCTTTTCCAAAGACCTCCAATCAAAGTAAGTAGGCTTTTATAGCCTTACACAGTTACTTGTAATTAAACTTGGTTCTTTTCTTAGTATTAAACATTATTTTGTGGTTTTAGAGCTCTGTAATTTTGACCAACTTCAATATTTTTGTTTTATTTCATGAATACCGCGCACAGCCTATTAAATGCATTTTAGTACGTTTTCGTAATAATATGTCTCGTTTAATTTCAAAATTTTATATATTTCTTTTAAGTCTCATCGGTCACCACTGTGCAACCAACTTCATCCTCTCGAAAGCCTTTCGATCAAGGTGAGGGCAGAATTCTCAAAATCCTGCATTCTAATTGGTCCCATTGAATCGTTGGGGCAACAGTTCGTTTACAAAATAAGTTTTGTTGTTGTTGTTGTTGTTTGTAAATGTGCGAAACATGGGCTTTAGGATCACAAACTAACTCTGAGTTTAATTTATTTTTTAAAGCCTCTACGGTCACCTCTCTACAAACAACAACCGCTTCTCGAACGCCTTCCCATAAAAGTGAGTATATTTTTACACTTTTTCAGTTATACAGTCTTATTTCTAAGTATTTTGCAATATTGCTCGGTTTAAGAGCTCTTACTGTTTATTTTTATCTGATAAGCAGAAATTTATCTTCATGATGTACAGATTACACTATGCAATATTTTAGAAGTTTCAATTAATACCCATTATAATACTTACGAAGTTCTACTCGTATGCAGTGAGATGCAGGTACTGAGCTTGGTCTCAGCTTAGTATTCCGTGTAATTGTCAAGTTCATTGTAATTGTAATTTGTAAATTTTAATTTGTCTACATGCGAAGCACTTAGGAATTCTTATGAACTGGTTAAAACGTGTCCGTGCGTTCCAGATCGAATTGGAATTTGGACTGAAGTGTTAGTTTTTGAGGAGAGGGAAAAACCGGAGTACCCGGAGCAAAACCTCTCGGAGGCCGGGAGAGAACCAACAAAAAATCAACCCAAATATGGTTTCGACGCCGGGATTTGAAGCCGGGGCCACATTGGTGGGAGAAGGGGGCTCTCATCTCTGCGACATCCTTGCTCCTTGCACCCTAACGCTGTTTAAGAGATCCTGTGATTCTCACCAACCTCGACAGGATTTTATTTTCATAAGGTACCCCGCACAGGTATCCTTACAAAGCATTTCGGCACGTTTCGGTGATACCAAGTGTCTTCCCTTAATTTTCAATTCTTCAGTTTGTCTTTACTTTGTAGCCCGCCACCAGCCTAAAAATAACCAGGATATTTCCAATAAGTTTGATGGAAAGGATAGTTAATCTGCACGCTGAAAAAAACAACTCCGAGTGCAATTCGCAATCCTTCGACTTTATTCTTGTTTTTCTTACATTCTATACATTCTGCTGGCTTTAAAATCTTTATTATTTTTTTAAAGTCAAAACAATTTACTAGTTGAGCTATTGGAGTTCCTAATAAAAAGCTAGGAGAGTAGCAGGAAAGCTTCTCGCGATCATCTTGTCAGAGGGCAAAGTATCGATTTGCTTAAGTTAAATTATCTTTGAATCGTGGGAACAATAAGCCGCACTTCACTCTGAGAGTCAAAGGACGCAACATGCGTCGTCATCCTTTGTAAGCGCGCAAATAGTCACGGGAGCAACGGTTTAACGCCGACGCTTTTCAATAGCCAGAGTTTCCAGTTTTAATACTTGTTATAATGTTTTAATTTGTGGCTTTTTTTTTCTTAGTATTACATTACGCAGTATTGCTCGGCTTAAGATCTCCCTTAATTTCTTCATCAACTTCCAGGTGGTTCATAATTTACAATACAAAGAAGACCTAAGAAGAAGTACATAGATGCATACACACTTTATTGTTTCAGTAACAAGACAATTTAACCAAACAACAAAAACAACAAAGAAAACAACAAACGAACAACAACAAAAACATTGAAAACATTGCAACAAAAAGGAGGAAATAAAAGAAATGTACGAACAAAAAATTAGATATTTATAATAAAAATGATAAATGAGATAGAACTAGCTATTTACAAATTCAATTATTGATTGGAAAGAAGTAGTTTGACTAGTCGTTTTTTAAAAATGTTGACTGAATCAGTTGATTTAACATTATCACTGATGCCATTCCAAAGCCAGTTTGCCCCTCTGTAGGAGAAGGACCGCTGACCGACAGCTCAATGGTATCTCGGAAGGTACAGCTGACAACTCTGTCATGTGCTTCTCGTGTGAATTTGGCTTCGTCGGCTGAATTTCTCGGCCATGTAATTAGGAACGAGATTGTTTATACATTTGAACATCATTACAGCGTCATTCAAGCAGACTTTGTCACTAACAGGTAGCCAGTTTTAAAGATTTAATTCCTTGTGAAATATGATCGAAGTTTTTGAGACCAAGTACGATTCGTGCTGCTAAGTTCTGGACTAACTGCAGTTTCTTGATGTTGCGTTTGCTGGTATTGGACCCGAGACGAAGAGCAATAATAGAGTTTGCTGAAAACAAGGGAATTCTAATAGGAGTCAAACATGTTCCATCAGTTCATAGTCATGTTATAATTAAACTGAAATTTAAAATTTCTTTAAATCTTCTACAGTCACCTCTGTACTAAAAGCCTCTACAGTCACCTCTGTACAAAAGACCTCTACAGTTACCTCTGCAGAAACAATAACAACTTCTTCAATGCCTTCCGTTAAAAGTGAGTAAATTTTAATTCTTTTGTAGTTAGGTATTGGTTTTTAGTATTGCTCGATTTTAGAACTCCTCTGATGCCAACCAATTTCAAGAAGTTATATTCACGACGTTCAGAACGCCTTTAAACACCTTTTAGAAAAAGCTAGTAAAATTTATGTTTGTCGTAAAATTTGTTATTTTTTAAGCCTCTACGGTCACCACGGTACACTCCCCAACAACAGTGTCTCGCAAGCCTTCCGATCAAAGTAAGTATATACATACACGTATTTTGCATTTATTTGAGGTTGGTTACGTTGTCAACATTACGCATCTTGTAGCGTGGTTTTAGAGCTTCTCAGTAATTTTCACCAAATTCCAGAATTTCATTTTCATTACCGCACGTGACCTGATACCAAGTATTGCAATTGGCCACTCCAGAAAATACCATAACATACCATAATGCTTTTTGATTGTCGCCCCAAAATTTTGCATAAGCATTGTCTTCAGTTTCTCTTGGGAGTTAAAATGGCCCCAAGAGAAACTGAAAACAATGCTTATGCAAAATTTTGGAGGGACAAACAAAGAACATTATGGTATGTTATGGTATTTCTGGAGTGGTCAATTGGCTTTAAAAGTGTTTTGAACAATATCGATCAAAAGTAAGGCTTACTTTACGATTTTCTCCACTTCACCGCTTGTAGCGTAGCATTTATATTCGACAAAAAACCCGGTTGCTCCAACCATTCCATGTGCCTGGTTGTGCTGTTTGCCATTGCAAACCATTGTAAGTCTACTCAGTCACTTACGGCAGGTTATAAAGTGATACAGAAGTCATACACAAGTCCTTAGCAAGCCAAGCGACATCTTGCTTCAAATCCTACGGGGAGAGGCCATAGGAGTTACTCCATGTCTTCCCCCCCCCTAGTACTTTACACAAGAGTGAAGAAATTAAAATGAACTTATTTGCACGGCAGAGTAGGAAGTCAATTTAATCGGTAATACCTTTAATTCCGAAATTTGCTGAGCCCTTCAGTTTGCGGGTAGTAGAAACATCACGATTACATTCACTAAGAAAGAATAATTTCGTTTCACCGTCTAAACAAGGCAGATGTAACCTTCGATCAGGGGGTCGTTTTCCCCATTATCTATGAGAGGTGAGGGGAAAAGGATTTTATTTTTACCGGAAATTGTTTAGGTTGAATCAATTAACACCGCTGACCAGGACTGGTTGCATATTCACGGGATGTCAAAGAGTGACCACTAGTTCAACTTTCTTAGCTTTTGGACTTGAGGTTTCGGATTTTAATACGTAGATAATTCCGATGCTTGGCTTAATGGCTAAAAAATAATGAGCTCAACTCTTCTTGGGGCGACTGGTGGCATCTGATGAAGAAATACGCCGTACATGCAAAGTGGAAGCGTGCGTGTTATGTGGCTTGGCTTGCTAACGGACTTGTGTAATGACTTCTGTATCACTTGATAACTTGCTGTCAGTGACTGAGTAGACTTACAATGGTTTGCAATGGGAAACAACATAACCGGGCACATGGAATGGTTTCGTGCAACCGGGTTTTTTGTTTAATATTAATGCTGCGCTACAAGCGGTGAATTGGAGAAAACCGTAAAGTAAGCCTTATCTTAAAACACTGAAAACCAGTAATAATTTTTTGACCAGAAAATGACTCAGTGCATAATATTCTTTGATACTGAAGGTAGTTTTAGTGTTTTAGATGTTTTTTTGGCGAGTAGATAGATTGTCAACTGCGATGAAACGTACAGAAACTGAAATTTGAGATTGTTTGTTAATTGCCCTTGGAAACAGAAGCGCCCGCCCCGTAGAGATTTTTACAGACTTACTACCTAGAATGTCTGTGTAAACTGCCCGCTTAGTTTTAGCTCTGAAACTGATGTACTTTTGGAGAAATTCAAGGAAAGGATAACCTTATTTTAGCCATCAACTCAAATGGCCGAAGCTCTATGTAGTTGATAAAGCGTTTGTGCCAAGCAAATTTGACATAATAAAAGGCAATCCACATAAATGCAAACTAGAATGATGGTATTATATCTGCCCTAAGTCTTGAGTTGTAGCGTTTTAAATGGACTTGAGAAACAGAGCTACACACTTTGCACTTTTAACAAACAGTTACTGAGTTAAATATTAGGTGTTTTGCCACCAACAAACAATTGGTGTTACCATGACAACAATAAAGGAGCAACCAGAACAGAGTGCATTTTTAGACACCCCCCCACAATGACTAATTGCATGCAAAATTTGAGGGGGGGGAGGGGGGGGTCCCACTTTGCTTGACTGTTACAGAGAAATGCTCTTAAACTTGGTTTATTGTTTAAGGTTCTACTGTCACATCTGTAAAGCCAACAACATCCTCCCAAAAGCCTTCTGATCGGAGTAAGTGAATTTTTATAGTCTTATGAAGTTACATGTAGGTTAGCTTGGTTCTTACCAGGGGGTTCCTTAGCTTAGTATTTCTTAACATTACTCATGTTAGAGGGCATTTAAATTTGTTAACTTTAAGATTATAATTCATGAAGTGTAAAAAACCTTCTTTCAGTAACTTCAAGTACAGTATTATATATCTTAACTAGACTTAAATAAAGTAATTATTGTAAAGAAACTTAGCTCTTACGCTGACCTGACAGCCAACCAAACCCCCGCACGCCTAGCCGAGGAGGTGGGTTAAGGGAATGTTTTCATTGGCCAATCGGCCTCAGAATTTAAGAATTTGGCATGACAAACTAGAAGCAGACACATCATTAGTGAATTGATTCTCCAGAGGGACTAACGGATAATACCACACTTTTGCAGCACCCTCCCCCGCTAGGGATTTATATGGAGACCCATTCCCACCCTATGGTAAGTTAGCTCACGGACTGAGCTTGTCTATCAGACCAACCAGGACAGCAAGCCCCCTAAGAAAATTCTCACCATAGTGACCAGAAACCTGGCTATCGCCAGGTCCCTGTGCGAATATTCTGTGCCTTTTTTTTCTGGGCTTGATATGTTTTTTGAAAAACACCGCCATTACGATTTTGGAAACACTATCATCTGTATAAAATTAAGCTTAAAACTGCTATGATTTTGTTCGTATGGAATTTAAATGGAGCTGTTTTAGTTGAGCTAAATGGTTGACATTTAACAAGACTGATTATTGTTAACTCTGAGGAAAAAGTTAGGTGGTTCAAATAGCCAATCAACCCAACTAAACGTTTACCACAATAAATGAAATTTGGGGGGACTACAAGAGCTAAAAAAAAAAAAAAGAAGACATTTTTGACATCCTCTTAGTTCTAAATGCACGTGTCGTCACATTTCTAGCCTGCGAAAACATCCTAGCTCCTTGCCGCTGGGGGCGTTTCACGCGGAGGAACGTCTGCGACCCAGCGACAGAAATTCCATACTGGTGACGCAAATCAATGTTTACGTAATAAATCCGGTAGTCATGGGGTTCCAAAGTCGCAGACGTTCCTCCGAGTGAAACGTCCCCAGCAGCGGAGAGCGAGGAGAAACGGATGTTTTCGCAGGCTATCACATTTCAAACAATGAAGTTTTATCTTTTAACTTTATGCTTATTTTCATAGCTACTATTGTCAGCACCAAACAGCCAATAACAGCTTCTCCAAAGCCTCCTATTCAAAGTGAGTTTCAGTTCCGTGTGATGCGGACAACTTTTTCTTTTCGTAACAGTTCGTTAAAACTTCGTAGTATTTCTTAGACACGAACTAATGCCTGGTTATTTCGTAACCCTTGTGTTTCTTGTGTCCCTGTTTGCCATCCTCCTTGCTGTGTTTCTGCTCTGCCAGTATAGCTTTGCCTTTGCTCACCCAAATTTGGCGTTCACCAGAAAGACTCGAATGAATCGAGTAAGATCTTTGTTGAGCATGCTCTGCATGTTGCTAGGATACATTTTCGAACCTAGGCCTAATAGTCGCGCGCTTGGTACAGTGGGTTTGTTTTTGATCATCGGTTTATTAAACGGATGCTCGCGCTCGAAACCAGTTTGACGAGAGAGAACAATATTGACTAGTCCAGAATTTCAGTTCACGGTGACTTCAAAGTTTTGATGTGATTAATTAAGGCAGAGCTTACTTTTCTCGGTGGTAAATGGTAAACCCCCAATAGGGTGAGTTCAATGCTACTAGAGGCGGTACTACAGTCACATTTGCTCCAAAACGGGGCAATCGTACACGCAGTACAAAAACCGTCCGGGGAAATCGACATAAAGTTGTTAGCTTTTTGAAAGCCCTGCTTAAACGGGATAGAGTGTACACCTTACTCGATTTTCCATTCAAGTTATTGGAGAAACTACGACAATCCTTGTTGAAACGTTCCTCAAATGATCTCGGTATAACCTTTCTTTGGTTTGCTTTCACAGGAACTTGTAACCTTTGCTTCGCAGACGGAGGAAAGTTAGCTGAGAACCTTGATATTTGTAATAAGATACAAACTGTCCATACCTGTTCGACAAACGAATTCCTCAACTTAGGATCCACTCACTGTTACACTGCTGCGTTGAAATACAAGCTGAAGTATATGAGTCCATTTTTCTCGAGCAGGCCTCGCACTTTAATTGTACGAGGGTGCGCAAACTGCACAGGTATAGTACTAAAAGCGAAGAAACGTTACTTAGATCGTCTTTCAGGGGCACTCAACGACTGTTTTCTGTAAAATTTCGGTTCGGAGAAGCAAATATTGCCTAGACTTTTAGATGACCATTCCATTCAGATACAATTTTCGAAGCTTATCTAACAAATAATTTCTTAAATACGATATTACGATTGTCGTGCGATTTTGAAACATGTTTTAAATCGTTATAACATTTTTCGAGTCGTGAATTTCGTACGGATGTGGTGGGTTCAATTTACACAACACGATCTGTCGTTAAGTAAGTCGTAGGTAAAACTCAGATCGTCTAAATCTTCCTTAAGAAATTAACTCGGTACAACTGGGTAATTTACACCATCCAGACAATTACGATTCTATCTCAGTAAGGGTAAAGGGTCGCCATTGGAATTCGAACTTCATACATCTTTCTGTATGTTTGACATTATATTTAAAAATAGATTATTGGAATTGTCGTCAGTGGTTTAAGAAATTAAATGTAACTTTGAAATAAACGACGCCCTTGAAAAAACACCAATCAGAAATGTTTAAAATTTTATTAACGCTCGGGGGATGGGGGGGGGGAAGACTTAGATTAATTTTTGCTGGTTATCAGGTGTCGCTGGCCTCTCAGAGCCCCTACCCCGTTATAGTCTTTTCTGTGGCTGGTTAGAGACCCCATCTTTGTCACTTTTGGGCAAATATGTAATTTTCGCGATCCCAACTTAGACACTTTTTATTTTTATGAATTGACCCATTTTTTAGATTGACTGGAGAATACTTTACTTTTCATCTACAGTACAAACAATCTCGACTGGTACTTTTCCTAGCCGTAAATATGAAGCGGAACTGTCTTACCCCCAAAAATCCGTACGACCCCATTCTAGTAAGTCTATTGAAAATGCGACCCCATCCAGCGGCACATTCCCATTAGCCTCTCACAAGAGAGTACTCCCCCCCCGGATTAACGCTGCGACGTTTAAAATAAAAACTGTAATCCTATCATTTCTTTGGTAAAGATGAAACAGGTTCCTGCATTGAAAGATTTAACTCCATCTTCAACCAAGCGTCAAATCCTGTCCGCTTTTCCTTCCTGGACTGTGTCATCAAGTATTGTATTGGTAACAACTGCAACAACCAGCGTGTCTCTTCCTTTGACAAGACACCAGAATCCTGTAAGTAACACTGCATGGCAGCAGTTTTGCCCATCCATTTCTGAATGATAAAATGAAGACCATTAGAGTCATTTCCTCTGAACAAGACATCTTTCAGTTACGTTCAATGGGAACTTTTAGTAAAAACGCTTTCTGCATGGCTTCTCTCATTTTTTGATAGAAATCGTTTTTCAGTAGAATATTGATTCATTCATGGCATTTTGTGTTCCTCTCTTGTATCCTCTACTACAGCGTAGAAAGTACTTTTTTGAGAAAATGGTTAAGTTTAGCTTTTTGTGACAGTTTCTTTAAGTTCTTTATTTCCTCGCTGTCTCGTGTTCTCTTTTTTAAGAGTTTTAAATTAGCTGATCTCAGTTAACTATGAGAATTGATTGGTGCGCTTTGAAACGAAAAAAAAAACATCTCAGTGTTAAGGCCTGTTTACATGGAGTTGGGGACCCGAGATAGGTGAGGTAACATTAGGTGGGTCACCCCACCTATCATGTAAACGTGATCAAGTTAAAATGATAGATTATATGGACAGGCGGGTTACCCCACCTAAGCGGTTTACCTTACCTACATGGGGTCCTCCGCTTCCATGTAAAGAGGCCCTTAGAGGAATGAAAAAAAAAAGAAGTCTACGTCCGGGTTGCTAGGCAGAAAATAACAATGGCCCAACAAGAAGAAAGCATTAGTTTTCTAGCAACCAGTCACCAAATCCTTATTCAGCCTTCTTTTTATTAAGTGAATGTGCGAGCAGTAGTCTAAGAAACTGCCGAAATAGATAACGGAGACAAATTCTGGAAAAAAAGTGGATGAGTATTGTTCGTCGCATTCGTCTTTAGGGGGAAAGTTTCAAACAGCCGAGTCGTTGGTGCCGTCCTGGGCATTCTCCCCAGGGGCGGATCCAGGAATTTTTGATTCAAAACTTTGGTTCAGATCATAGGAGGGTACCCAAAATCAATTACATTTTTGAATATCCCTGGAATTTAGTTTAGTGGCTTAATGCAGCTCGCGTTTCATTAAAAAAATCAGCCAGCCAAAAAGTGATATACGATCTTGTCGATGAAGAATGTCAGTCTCAGTCAAACAAGCGTCAGGTCTGACAGAGGGGTTCGGACCCTCGGACCCTCCCCCTGGATCCACCAATGCTTCCTTCACATCATATAGCTGGGCTGAAAACCAGGCCGGTTCATTAATTTTGATTACCATCTTAGGTTTGTACTTGAATGATCGACTCTTTTTTGCGTACGTAGTCAATAGGCCATTTGCAATAAGAGGTCATGTGACATTGTTTTTATGAAAATGAAAGTTGTATGATGTTGTATGAAAAACTACCAGCGGGTCATATCTTAAACAAAATAATAGTGATTTGGTAGCTGCTGTGATTCGTAGCTGCTCACGTGACCAAACTGTGGCTTTTAAATGAATTACCTCTTTCTGAACACAAATTTTGCACTTAAACTTCAAAGAAAATGTTGAAAAGATGATGTGGTAACGTTTACAGCAGATCTGAGCGTAACTATCAAGCGTTTAACAAGATATAAGTAAAAAGTAGTTTTGGCCGCCATGTTGGAAGGCAAGAGTATGCCCTTCAACATGGCGGCCAGTACAAATACTTTGTTGAAAAATCAAAGTGCCATGAAATATCTATCTTAAATAGGTTTCCTCTTAAATGTCGGGTATAAGATAATTTTTATGTACTCTGTAAATTTTTGGCTTCAGCAAGATTCCAACTCATTGTTTAAAGGAAGCATTGGTCACCTGACCTCTTAGTGCAAGTGGCCTATTGGACACCTGTTCATAGATTTAGTACTGCGTACCTTTCGCGATTGTCTACCCATAATTTCGCCCAAGATTCTTTGCAGATTTTAAGACCAAAATACAGGGTGCTACCTTTATTTAGATTTTTGTTTTGGTTTCATATAGTTATACTGAAGGTTTTGAATATTAGTTTCTGTTATGTGTAACAAATTTCTAATTAATGTATAAAAAAGTTTATGTATGTTTGTGTGTGTAATGGCGGTCACAGGGCATAGGGGTTCTCCAAGAGAGGCTCTAGTTATAGTAAGGTAATTAGTTTGTCTTTTCCTTTGTTGTTAGGTCCGCTTGATGAAAGGGCTTTACCTACCCCAGGTAAACCATCATCTGAAGAACAGAAACAGGCTTTACAAATTTCATTTTCCGGGATAAGTGCGGTGAGTGTTCATACTCTTCTTATGCATGGGAATGGAGCGGGATCAGGAAGTACAAGAAGTACAGTAAAAAAAATAAGCTTTGTTGGCTCTTCTTTGACAGTTCGCATGGGGTAACCAAACTGAAGAAACGTTTAAAGAAGCAATTGCGCAGGCTACTACAGAGTATTGTACAAGAAACAAGACCAGCTGTGCTTTAAAGGATAGACGCAGGTAAGGTCTTTTAAAATAATTGGCACAAATGCATGCATTTACAATGGTACAAAACATATGCGGCAGGTCGAAGGCAAGGCAATTTTTTCCATCCATGAACTGTGTCAATGAGATTTTTTTTGTAACAACGAAAACAGTCAGTACTTTAAACCAACTTCGCCGAAATTTTCGCTGTTTCCCTTCAGACAAAAGCTAGGCAATAAACCGAGGCAACTGGATGGAAATTCGCCTTATTGGACAAAAGGTTGTTTTTGGAAAAACTTTCTTTTGTCGAAAAGATACTTTTTCTTCGGGCAAAATTTCGTGGTTGAAACATCTTTCACTAGAATTCATTCCGTCTCTTCCGGCGTTGCGTGACACTGGAGGGGCCAGAACTGGACTAAATAATCCGGCGTTCTGAATTACTGATTAAAGAAAAAGAACGAATCTATCTCAGCCAACTTTTTCGTTGAGCTATTAGGAAAAAGACTTGCGTAAAAAAATGGTTTTGACCCTCCAGAACTAAGTGCTGTGAGCCAAAGAAAGATGCACGCTTTCATAAACTAACGAAATGATTAAGAAAAGGGCAGGAAACAATCAGAGAATTTTTCGCCTGGTAGTGGTTAACAGACTGTAACCTTGTTTAAATTTCTTTTTTTTCATGGTCAATTTCCGTATCATGACATGAAATAGGTGAGTTTTTAATAAGAAATTGACATTTTTTTAAATTGCACCACACTGTCATGTCACTGTCGTTGATATTCAATTCAGACAGAAGGAAGGTGTTATCCACCTCGGCCTTTGGCCTCGGTGGATAACACCCTCCTCGATCTGCTTAATTCTTCATATCTTACGAAAGCCGAATTCATTAATTGCGAAATATTAATAATGATAATGATAATGATAATAAACTATGATACTAAAATTTTTTTTGTTGTTTTTGTTTTTTTTCAGGCGAATCCCTTCCTCAGGCGTTAATTACACCGCTGACCAGGTTCACCTTCTGCCTGGTTACCCAAGTGGTAACTTGCCTGGTTTCCTTAAGGTGGCCTTTTACGTGCAGCAGCCACCAGGCCTGTCCATTGGAAACTCGTCGGTGCTACCGCGAGATACCTTGCTTGATATTGTACTAACTTACAAGTCTGAACTGGAGCGCGCTATTGGGATCAATATATCAGATGTAGAATTTTGGTTGAAACCTTCAACTACACCAGGGATATCCCCATCATCACCTGTAAATACAGATAGTAATGTCTGGAAGTGGATAGTGATCGGTGTCGGAGCTTTCCTAATGTTAGTGCTATTTGGGGTCTTATTCAAGTGGTAAGATATATGTTACTGATGTACATAGCCCAAGCACAAATATGCATTAGGGGGATTGCTAACTCTACTTAGCCCGGGCAAACCGGACCGGACTATCGCAAATGACCGGAAAAGCGACGTAAGCGTTTCCGAGGACTCTACTCCAATATAACATCAAACGGGTATGCTCGTCGGCGAATAAGAATCAAGCCCCTAAATATAAAGGAGACCGGGCTTAGCTCAGGTTTCTCATCATTAAAGGACACTCGATGACGGCGTTTGTTTCTTTAAAAGATATTTATTTACCCACAGCCCTAAGCTTAGCATCCCACGAAGACGTTCTTTCGGTAACGAGGAGGTTTGTTGTGGGGGGTTGGTGACGCGTGACAAGGCCCTCACAATAACCGCGTGAGTACCCTTAGCTATATTTTTATGGGTGGGTATTTTATAACTCTCTACATTGCTAATAATAAACACTTTATCGACCATCGCGCTGCTGTGGACACGTGACGTAATTGAAAATGGTCGCTATCTTAGTTTTTTTGTTTTTTACTTATTCAAATGCAAAATAGGTCGTCTAAAAACATAGGGGGGCACGTATAAAATGTTGACATTAAAACGCTTTTGGTATTATTATTTTCCGACGATCTTGAGTATTCTTTTAATAGTGTTTGTCAATCTTTTTCTTATTAGCTGGAGACGCAAAAAGAATTCACGAGAGAGACCACGCTGGATTTTTGCTTTCGACAAGCCGAGGAAGTCTATGAAAAATTACAGCAACGCAAACCGGGAGGTTAATCGTGCCGCTGACAGTGCATTGTAGTTACCCAAGAAAAACATCGTGAGATAAAGAAGCTTACCACGTTGCACGGAAAGCAAGTTAACAAGATTAATATTAATAATAGAAAGAGCAGAATAGGATATCCGACCATCTCGGCAATTACAATGCAGCTGTATTCTGCTTACACTCCGTTTAGCACGAAACACATGAACGAACTGATGACAAAAATCGATATCTAATCCAACTAAAAGAAAAAAAAAAACGCTCATTCTGTCTTTGGTAATTCCTTGTAAGTTCAAGATCGCATAACAAGGGATGATCGAAGATATCCGTTATTGTTATTGTTCATATGCTGTATCAAAAATGGTCCCCTTTATTTATTATGAGGTGTGTATATAGTATATATAATATATATATGAGTACATCTGTAGCGATGCACATGGACAGGCCATTTTTCAACTTCAAATTGAAGCTAAGCGATAACGTGCATCTTTTCTCATGTAGAAACTCGGTTTAACAACAAGGGACACGAGAGAGGGAGAAACATTTCAATATCACATTAGTTCTACTATAATTATTCAGGCAAAAACCTACAAAATGTATATTGAATTAGCTGGATATTTAACCAGCCGACAATTATTGTAAAATGTTTGCTACCTCGACGTCAATTCAGCTTTTTTGATTGTTGTAAGAGATCAAATTTTAATGTTTCTTCCAAAGAGCTATTAAAATGCAAAAAGAAAAAGAAACCCAGTAGTAATGAAATTTGACTTTACAAGGCCTCTTCATACCCTGACTCTGATTAAATATATCCAGGAAACATCAAGAGTGGACGATCTTTCCCCTTCTTTTCTTCCCTCGTTCACCCTCTCTGTCCGCCAGTCTTTTCTATTCTTTTTTCGCCTTTCCTTGTCCTATACTCACAATAGTCTGTGCGGCTGGGCGGACGGGCGTACGTTGACGTCATAGCCAAATTTTCTCGCTACGATAGGTTTCCAATTTCCAATTGAGCAATGGGGAAGCTCCGCTATAAAACGTTTTCGGTGAACACCCCGACCCCTGACACCGACCCCAATAAGTCCGTCCCTACTTTTCCGATGGATCCTGCATAAAATTGTGGACACAGTAATGCCATTTTCCCCGCTATTTTAATACATCAATCTTTTACATGAGATATGTTTTCCCTGTAATAATCCCTTCTAATCTGACTAAAAGAGAGTATCATTCAAAATGGTTTTCATTCCGTTGGATTGTTGTCTGCAAAACAAGAAAAATAAAAAGTTAGTATGAAGGGAAAAAACTTCAAACCGCTTTTGTGCTTTTATTGGATTAGTGTAACGAATGTTTCTGTAATCTTTGCCGATTTTTTCTCATTGAGAAAGAGTTTTTATTCTCCGATAGCAAATACTGCAAGGAGAGACTTCACAGCATGGGATTTTAAGATTCGCTTGGGGATGTTAGAGATATCTGTCATCTAAATCATATTACTAGATAAGAAGATTTAGTTAGTAAAATGTGCAGAGGAATTGCATTACATACTTCTTAGCGTGCGTGATCTGACCGTTGAATTAAAGTATCTTCATTTATTTTTTATCTGCTATTTATTCGGTATGTAGCTCTAAATCAGAACACTGATATTAAAGGAAGCTGGCTATTAACAGACCATGCAGACAAACCCCTTTTTGGCTGACTAACATGTTTTTTAGATTAGTTTAATTTGCACGTTCTTTCCGTTACGTACGTGATATCAGTTTGAAGTTTTTTTCAAATGGGGGGAGGGATGTACTCTAGTGTATCCTTTGCCTCAATTGTACCGAATGGTAGCAGCCACCCTCTCTTACGAAAACCCGGATTTGCCTCCGTGAATTAGGAGTCTATAAAAGTAATCCAATGACGGGTGACCATTCAACTGAAACTTCTTCATGTCGACCATCAGTACTTCTAAATATAAGCATTTACTCAGCATATATAGTGCTGCAGTACTAATTTTAAATTTGAAGAATATTCTAAGAATGAAACCCCAGGCTGAGATTTTAGAAATGATATAATTTTGAAAAATCCCTTACAGGCTTTAAACGAAAACTTTCTAAAACGGAAATGTTACAATCTATACTTGAAGAATATAAATACAACAATGGTTTCGGCCTAAAAATCGGCAGAAAAATAAGAATGTTTAGCTTGGCCCGGTAAAACAATATTTTTATATAAAAAAGAGAGTGTACTGAAGTTTATGAAGAAAACTAAGCACTTAAGCTGCCTACCTTATTTTATACGCTGCCAGGATCGTACTGTGAATCAGTTGCAAAATCCGGATCATATGGCGAGTCCTCCAAGGTGTTTCCAGGGTCAAAATCAAGTTCCTCGTCAATTGGATAGTTTTCATCATACGGTCTACCGCTTCCAGGATCGTTATCAGGTTTAAACTTGCGCCCGGAAATCAGCGTGGAGATAACCAAAAGGAGCAAAACTGGTGTCACCATAGCCATTAAAACTGAGAGAAGTTTCCTTTTTAGAAGTGGATCAAATGCAATTTTCTCCTCGTCAGAGGGTAAGACATGGTTGGATCTATTATTTAGAGTGGCACTTAAACGAGCAATATAAAATACTGCATCAGTGTTTTTCATCGACATCGAGAATGTTTTATTTTGTTGTTGTTTTGTAAAAGGAAAACACTGTTTTTCTTACGTAATTTAAATGCTTCGAACTGAGCCAGCACTTTTTATAATTGCTCTTAGAACAGAGGCTGAGTTTTAAACGAGTCCCAGGATGTTGTTTCACTTGCCCTGATTGACTTTGCTGTTTGACCTTTAGCCTAGGCTCAAGACACTATTTGTCACCACAGTTGCTCATTTTTCAGTTAAGGTTGCTCTACTAGTTAAGTTAAACTTAGTCATTTTTTTTTTACTTGTATTTTGATATCTTTTCTTTGTATGTTACAAATTTTCTCCTTCTTTTTAGGATATAGGCGTTAGTTATTTTAAAGTTAAAGAACTGAAACATTTAGCGGACTAGGAATTAAGAAATAAGCTGGTTTGAAGAACAAAACAGTCATTTCTGTGCTTTGAAAACGAACGTAACTGAAATCATGTGAAATGCTTTATGAATTGAGTGTCTTATACTACTTGCAATCTAAGTCGAATTTATGACGAAATTTTAATTCATAAGTTTATGACTTACCTCAATTCAATCTCTGAGCAGTTTTCATCGGTTGCAGAAATGCGAATGCGCGAAATGAGGATTATTGCCCGTGCTATATTTGTCTCATTATGATTCCTTGGATACGAAGCATTTTCTACGAAGCATTTTAATTGAGCAAGGAATATCTCTCTATTGAATCGGTTCAAAATTGTATGCAAAGCGAAGGAAGAAAACAATTTATTTTAAAGATGCCGCCCTTGTGAGCACCAACATTTTATAATTATAGATAAGTTCTTTTTTTCTGTTCAGAATAGCGATGTTGGTAGTAAGAAAGATACAAAAGGTTTCTTTATTTCAAATCAGATTATTTTGATGATTGCTACAGACATCAAAGAAAGAAGAAAAGTAGGAGGGAGAGAGCAAAAAAACATAGAACAGCTACGGTGTTGAAAAAGTCTTGGTGTGAAGAAACTGAAGATCGGCGTTTTTCATAGGTTCAAACATGACTTCGTTGTGTCATTGCATCAAAGGGTAAACAAAGACATTCTTCGCAACAGTTAACAACTGAAAATCGCTAGGCTAGCCAGTGAAGCTTGCTTTGGAAAAAAAGAAACAGCGTTCCTTATATGTCGACTCTATTTGAAACATCATTGTTTTGTGATCTTTTTGACAAACATCTTGACAAATCGTAAGAAAGAATTCAATAAATTTTCTTATTACGAATATTTGCACGAAAGAAAGAAGAAAAGACACACAGTTTAGAGAAAAAATATAAATATTCAACCTAGCCGAAATAACTACAATCGCTTCGAAAACGTTTTGGTGTGATTTAGTGTGTTTTAATACTTATGATTTCCTTAATATTTAACCCATTAATTCTCTCATTTATTAAGCGGAATCTCTACTAAAGAAGTTCCATTTAAAAGTTAACCCCATAGCATTTCGTTCACTAAGATTCAAATGTTAGAATGATAAATTATTTCACCATAATTGGGTCTCAAGGAGTGAAAGGGGATACAATTAGGAAGTGCTATTGTATGGCTAAAACATTCTTCGCGACAATTGACAAACAAATATTGGTAACCCATCGCATCCAGCGTAGGCTGTTTTTTTTTTTTTAAGTTGGTTAAGACGACTTGGTGTAAAAATGAGCGTTAATCTTTCTTCAAAAGAAATATTGAGCTGTAAAGGAGAGGCCTGCACTAGTTCCATCTTTCTCGCGGCTTTGAAGCGTTTTTCTTACAAAACGCTTTCAACTCCGGCTACAACTGCCTGTAAAACTGGTGAGACTATTTTAAACACAGCTAATGAGACATATTGGGAGTGTTTTCAGTTTTGTTTGTCACAATCTCACCAACTACGAGATCAATTCACTAACAAACACAGCAAGTGGTTTTCGGAAGAGCTTAATTGTGCCAGCGACATAAATCTCAATCGGCTGAAAAACCGGCAGTCTTTTTGTTGTGGTATAAACAAGAAATTTTCTGTTGAGGTCAATTCATTAAAACTTTTACTAGAGTAATTTTCAAGCGTGACAGTCATAACTGTGCGAATATGGTGCTTATAAAAGTTTCGCTACATTTCTTAGCATGTAAATTCAATGTTACCATAGAAACAAGATAATGCCAAAAAATAAATAGACATATCTAGAAGTTTGTCTTGTATTGAAAATCAAATATCAAGATCTTAAGGAATAGAAGTTAATGAACTTTGCAAGAATTAAAAATTAAATCTCAAATGAATTTATTATATTATTTCTCTTTATACTAGCAACGATCTGCTTTGTTTCCTTGCTAGTTTTTGTCTGCGGTTTGTTTTTTTGTTCTTTCTCATAGATCATATAAACTGCCCGAAAAATTAATGGATAAACATCGATAAAACATAGAGTCCATAGAGTCCTAAAGTTTGATGTCATAAAAATAATTTTTTTAATAAAATGGGGACAAGTTGAGGCAGGTTTGTCGAGATCACAGATGAGAAACTGATCGAATACGTAGATGGACAAAAAGTAACGAATACAAAGAGGAAAACCGAGTACGACGTCCATTTATTTAAGAATTTCATTCAGACAAACCCTGGCTTGCTTGGTTCAACATCTCTTCTTGAGCTTTTACTACAAGTTCTGTACGACCACTTATGGATCCACAAGTTTGAGAGGTTTTCTTTCTAGCATCTAGGGATATCTGAACAAACCGGACTACGCAGCTTCACAATTTTTACTAACGCTGTGTTTTAAATTACAATTGCTACTCTCAAAGCAAAACAAAAGGAACTAAAAGCCAAGGGATTGGAAAACTAGCTTAGGACATCGAATAGCCTAACAGACAAAGAAATTGAAGAACTGTATGCTTCCAAATGCCTAGGTTAGTTGGCCTTTTCGTTTAATTATGTCTTTTTTTGTCTTGAAATAACTCGGTCTTGTAAACGATTGATACAAATTTACAACTGACTGGGGTAAGCTTTTAATTCTTGTAATCAATTTCAAACCTTTATTTTTGAAATAAAGAACAAAGTATCTTTTGTTTTATTGTAAGGATTTTATATAATAACATGAAAATTAGATGGTCGCTTGGAGATACGAAATTTCTCTTCTCGTGTTGAAAATATTTCACTCGTTCGCTCACAGCCGGCCCTGGGATGAGTCGAAGAGGAGTTAGAAAATATGTAATTTTTCAAATAAATACATCTTAACCGTTATTTCTTTGTGAATAACGTGTCGTGGTTTATTTTCCCATAGAATTTCCTCTGTTTCTTATCGAATTTGACCGGCTCTTACGTTGTGATATATAAAAGAAAATTCCATAATTCACGAAAAAAGTTAATAACAACAACAACGACAATAATGATAATGATAATAATAATGATAGTAATAATAATAATAATTATTATTATTATTCTATGACGTTATCACTAGAAGTCCCTTACTATCTGGTGTGGCACTTGGTAGCTACACATCCTCTTACTAGATATTAGTAAAATAAGTCAGGGGTTTGTGGATCGGCGACATCATAGACATGCAGTATTAGGCGAGATACGAGTATTGATTAAAAACTAGTGCTTTCTTGATTGTAAGCCACAAGCAATCTGTCGATATAATATATTTCTGAGAATTTGTTACTGTTTGAAGCACCTCAAGGGCTGGCTAATTGACTTTACTATAACAATTTAATTTAAAGTGTGATTAACTTTGGGATGCCACGTGATGAGTAACGAGACCACTCTTCCAAAAAAAACTGAATGCATGTTGTGATTAGTCTTTTGCGCTTGACTTATCACTTGATCATGTCATTAAGAACTAAGGTACTAGACATATGGCACCTTAAAGTCCGGAATCAAGATTCCGATTGTGGTGGATGTCGGTGCCAAGTCGACGCTCCCTCCAGATGATTTTGTTGTAGGACTGGTCGTGATGCCCGTTGGGGGTCCGGTTACGGTTGCAGTGGTGGACACTGATGTTGCTCGTGTTGGCGTATCGTTACAGAGGTCATCCTGGCAGCAGTAGCCATCACAAGTATGTACCAGAGGGTTTGCCTCAAGATCGCCATAGGAGGGACGGTGCAGTGAAACAAGCAAGGAAAAGCAGGAATCATAGGACTGGTTTCCAACGCTACCAATACATTCGATCACGCTGGATACATTGCTGCACGTGGTTATCCCCGCAGAACCACCGGGAGCGCTGAAGTCTGGCTCACATGAGTAGCATCTTATGGCCCAAGCTACCAAAAAAAGGAAATTGTTTAGTGATCTAATTTAAGTCAATTAAAAATCGACAGTAGACGAAAACAAAACAAAACAAAACAAAAAACATACTCTTCAATATATTTCCACATCATCTCTTTAAAACAAATACAGTAGCGAGCCAATAAAGAAACAAACGATACTCAACAGAGGAGGTACAAATTATTGCTTCTTATTTTCTGGCGAATCAATGGAGTGTTAAAACATTGGTAAACGTGTCATGACAGATATTGTTCATCGTGGATAATTTGCATTAAGGGTTCCGTTTATCGCTTGTCTCTCGATTACTTAGATATTGATCGCGACGTTTCGACCGAGCTCGGCCGCGTATTACAGGTCTTCATTAGGAGATAGTGTCGATTTACTGAGTAGGACTATTTGTACCACCATGGTTGTTAGGGAGTGGTGTATCGCGAACCTCTTTCATGGTTAGCGGTTCGTGGTACAAATAGCTCTTACCCGGGGGGGAGGAGGGTACTTTAGGAATTTCTGGCTGGGGATGTGCCGCTGGGACCCTGGAACCCTTAACCTATACCAGAGCTAGTTCAGCTGAGTTTTGCTACCCTATACTAGAGTAAACTCCCCAAATCCCCTCTATCCTAGAGTGGCTGTTTCCCCAGTCCTGATAAAATCTTCAACCAACTGATCAGTTTCCTGAAAAATGATACCCTATTCTAGACCCAAACGCTCTGATTTATATACCCTATCCTAGAGTAAACGGCTTGAAAACCATACCCTTCACAGCGGCACATACCTATATAGCCCATATATGGCAGTACCCCCCGGGAGCTCTTACTACTTTGGGTATTCGACACTCCTGTAGTCAGGCGTTGTCGAAACGTCGCAATCAGTATCTAAGTGACAATGGTGAGACAAAACTGACGACAAACGAAACCCTTGCTTTATACTGGAAAATGTGTTTACGTAGTCACCTTAACAATAGCGATTGTCCGTCAATAGGATCATATAGGTGATCCAGTTGTGGTTTATATCGTGGGTTTTTTCGTTGAACTCCGGCTTGATCTTTTGCCACGCAAAGAAAATACTACCTTGTTATTATACGTCCAATTTTACTTTCAGTAAAGGCAGAAAAAGATAGGAATCTAGGCATAGAATGCACTGAAATTTGCCAAGTAGAAAGCAAGTTCTAATATCGTTCGTGACTGACCCCCTTTTAATTTCACAAGCCATTGCATCTGGCAGCTTCACGGCGGAAATCGAGATTGCTTTACATTTTGTTCCTGGGAAACACAATTTCAAGACATCCTTTTCAATGTACCCTGCTTCCAGGGTACATCTCTCTTTATCCTCAAACGTTTCAAAGAGAAAGAAACCTACTTTCGGCTACTCTCACCGCTTCTCTGCTCGTTTTGGCCGCTCATGCTTTGCGGCTAAAGGTTTGTGACATGGCTGTATGCTATCTTTGAGCACCTCATTCTTGAACTGAGCTACCGTTTTGCTTCATGATCCAAAGTTATTTCTGAACAAACTGTGAATAGTGTCTGCTAGCCTGGTTTTTAAACTTAGATTTAGCGCTGTTATTATGGTCACCAGTACCTTAGGATAAAGGGTAAAGTTCAAAGCGTCAACAACTTGATCCTGGATCAGACAAAAATCATCCGATCGGCAGCCCGATGTTATCCAGGTTTATTTGCTGAACGTTCTAAAACTTAAGCTTTTAATGTTAGCTCATTTTCTAAGCCAGTGCGTCACTCTCAAAGGAAGAGGCACCGAATCGGTCAATCAACATTTCAGTTGTCTTGTTTTGCCCCCTGTTTAGAGTTGCTTTAAAACAAAACCAAATTTCCTTCCTAGTTGATTCTGTAGAAACCTACCTTCATGAATTGCTAAAACTAGTGAAACTGTTGTTAGGATTATGAAGCTTTTCATCTTGTACCGCGGGATATGTAGAAAACAAATGCAACACGGAATTTATATCAACCACGCCTGAGTAACAGCTTAGGAAGCTTGAAAGCTCTTGTTATGCGTGCCAAATGAAGCAACAGCTGTGGGTTTTAGAATTAACTAATCAGGTGGAAACTGTTTGAAACATTGCATATATATCTATCCAGTTGCCTCTGCCAAAAAAAAGCAGTGTTTTGATCACTAACTGGGCAAAAGAATAAAACAAAACAAACCCAAACTGATGTTTACCAAATCACTGGACTGAGTAGCTCTCAATTGTTGGTTTTCACATGATGTCACTAAAATTCAAACTACAAAACTATCGATCCTACTGAAATTTTACTTTCATGGTGTATTAGAGCAGCTGAAAAATAATTTTCAAACAAATTTTCGCTTCAAAAGGGCTCTTGGTTTTATAATAGAGTATGCGTGAATTTCTAAGCTCTTGCTTGACGCAGCGTTTACATGACGGACAAGAGAGGTGTCATTTAGGTTAAAAAAGTGACTTTTTTCGAGGAATTTGCTACCTAAACAGTTCAAGTATTGGAAAATTATTACTTTAATGTTTATGAGCTCCTCTAGGAGTAAATTCACGCTTTTGTAGCAAAACTCGGTAACAGTTGTTTCTGTTGGTTTCCGTCCGCCATGTTGGAGATCATCCGGATGAGCTCCAGCATGACGTCTCCATTCAAAGCTCTATAAATTTGGGTAAAAAATTTCCTCGGATGTCTCGTATACGAATTATTCCTTCGACCCAAATCTTGGCGAGGGTCTTTGTATATTTACCTTCTTTCATTTCTCAGATTCTGGACTTTATCTGTCGAATGGCTTTGATTTTTATTTCGATCTATTTTGAATGGCGTGACACTAAAACCAGCAATTTTTAAGCATGCGCAGGC
The DNA here is from genome assembly GCA_942486035.1 of Porites lobata. Classification (NCBI taxonomy): domain Eukaryota; kingdom Metazoa; phylum Cnidaria; class Anthozoa; order Scleractinia; family Poritidae; genus Porites; species Porites lobata. The sequence continues at coordinate 350,625 of CALNXK010000162.1, forward strand.
GGCAAAATTAGTGTCTAGGACAAACAGGTTTACCTGACAACTCGAGTTTTACCTTTCACCTTCTGTCGTTCCCTCCTCTTTCGTTTTCTTTTAAACCTCACTCATGTGGGTATCTTTAAACCGATATATTCCGTTCCCCTGCACAAGCTGTTTACGAACTTCGAATATGGTGACATGCAAAAATAAAGCGAAATTCGCCGATTTCTTTTATTTTCGCGAACATTCGATGAAAGCTCATCACCAAAATTCATCCAAGTGCCCGCGAATTTCAAATTTCGCTGTCATCTTGGCAAAATTTCGCATCCCATAGAAGCGAAATTTCGCCTGGGCGAAAATTCGCATTGGCGAAATTCGTCAGAACGAAAATTCGCTCCCACCTCTTTTGCTTTTCTTCTGAATAGCATTTAGGTGGGTTAAATGGTTTAAAAGACGTTGTTTCCCTGCACACGTTGTTTTCGAACGTTGAAACGGATACATCACAAGTGGTGCAAGGGAACTGGTTACACACGGGCAATCACGGGTGAATGTGTTCTCGCCTAAAAAGTTTGACCATTTGCCAAGGCGATAAGACAGCCAAAGCAATAAAATACTCCCATACAAAATTAAGAGGCTCGTTAAAGCACTGAAAATCTGGGCAAACAGGGAAGAACCACTTGTAGAAGCAAATTGCTGAATAAATTGTTGCGGTTTTTTAAATTTCATATCTTCTAAAAGACAATTAGAAGGGGAGCAAAACGCTGAAAACTGTTTGTCGCTACGACGCGTAGAAGTCGAATTATGGGACTTGATATATTTTAGTGCGCCCTCGGAGCCATACCTTTACTGATCACATAAACCTTTTATAATTGCTCAAACTCTATCATTTTAAATTTTCGTTTTTTGACTCAAAAACGCTAATTATAGGCAAAACAAATAAAGATCACGTGACATTTTACTGACGTAACAAAACTGTTTCTTGTTATTTCTGCAGTTAGGAATTTTCTTTCTCAAAATATTCTTTTTCCTTTAGCTTTCAACAATAAAGATGTGTTATGTTTATATTAAATAGCAATCATCATGGTGACACGACAATAAAACGCTTATTTTATAAGGGGGTACCCCATTTTTGTGGCACGAATTTATTCCAATTCAAAATGTCATATCTCAGCTCATATTTGAGATACTGAAATTTTTTTTCAGCTTTCAACCTTGAATGGCTCTTTCAGACTTGATTAAATATTCTTAAGTTTAAGGTTTACGCATGAATGACGTCAGCAATTGTGACGTCATATTTTGACATTTTGATACCAAAATATATTCCAATTTGCTTGGTTCAATAGTGCGAACTTTCCGGCCAAGTTTGATCAGGAAAGAGTTAGAGTCAACAAAGTTATTGTAAATTAACCAGAATTTAAGACACTTAAGCCTCGGAAGTACATTAAAATTCACACCCCCATCGTGGTACAAGGAGGGGAGCGGGGGCGTTGAGGGAACCCGTCCCAAGAGTTTTTGATACGTTGTAGTGTTTCAAAACGATTTTGCCTTCAGTGGAAAGCCTTTGATCTTCGCAACAAGATGAGGTATATTTTATGGGTGGTGACACTGCCGGCCTGCGACGTCACTAATTATAGTCGCCATCTTGGCCGCTAGCTTGGATTCTACCAAGAATAAGAAATCAGGTTAAAATCGCAAGAAATGGTATTTTTTGTGCTTGATATGTAAAATAACACATAACTAAGCATTTTGCATCATTTTACCGACAATCTTTACTTTTATTGTTTAAAGTTGAGAAAACATGCATTTTCACACAAAAATGGCTTGACCACCTACTGATTATGACGTCATATCTCGTAACCATAGTAACTGACCATCACTAAGCTCGTCTAAAAATGTGTGCGAGGGATAACATACAGATACTGAAAACGTCAGGTTCTGATGCTGTACTTCTAGGTTATGGTCAATTTGGGGGAAGTTTGGCCCCGGCGTGACGAGGTAAGTAAAATCCAGTCACAGAAGTCACTATTCACAATGATTCAAATGTAAATGGTTTCATAAACTTATACTGTTTCATCTCATTTGTAACTCTTGCCCTCTGTTCCCTCGTCCACACAACGGAATGTCTGGTTTTAGATGGCTGAGTATACAATAGCTTTGAAGCTGCAGCTATGTACTCTTCGTCACTGGCAACCCTCAAAAAACTGCAAAGTTTTCGCAAATTCTCTTGAGGATCTGTAATAATTTCGTGGCTGTAGATGTCTATAACTTCAAAGTCCTCATGGTGGTGCAGTTTTTGAGCTGATTCTATGAGTTTGAAATGGCTTGTAATAACCGAGTCCAATAAGATGGAATCATTCACCTGGAAGACAAAAATATAGTCCCCAAGTAGCAGCGAATTGTATGTAGACAAATAACCATAGGCAGTAAAGAGCATTTCAGCTGAAGTGATAGACGACCAGCAACTTAACATCGCTACTTAGTTGACTTGTCAGGTATACCGTAATTCCATCAAGTGACTGCATAAAACTCACTTTGACTCGAAGACCACTGGCACTGGTTGTCGGAGACGCCAATTACCGCCGGTATCAGGCAGGAGTGATTATTAGGGAGCTTAAGAAACAAAGACGGCGACGGTTACGAAAACGTCACTTAAAAAGTGAATTCGCGCTGCTTCAGACATTTCTTGTCGTTCAATTCGTCAAAAGTTGGCAATTTTTTTCTGGAATTTAATTCTAACAGACTGTATCGAAGTTTAGGTTAAGAAAAAGAAAGGCGTTTTCTTGTGTTCGTGTCCTCCACAAAACGTGAAATTAGGCATTTTGATTTAGTAGTCGTGCAGCGACGGCAAAGAAATGTATAAAAATAGTGATGCACATGCAGAGTTGTTGTTTTGTTAATCTAAACCTATGGCTTTTTGCCATTCTCGTAGGAACAGCAAAGAAATGTACAAAAAAAGGAATGCATGTGCTTATTAACTCTCTAGACTGGTAAGGTGAAAAACCCTACATTGCTTTTTTGACGTTCTCGTTGCCGTCGCCGTCTTCGGATCTTAAGGACTCTATTGTACAAGTGTATGTTATTTATTATAATAACTTACTTTGAAACTTCCTCCTCGAGCACTATCCCTGGTATGCAGTTGTCTGAGTACCTTTGTTGCGATGTTGTCAAATGGATTCCTAACTGACGTGAATGAATTTCAACGGGATTTTAAGAGTCCTCTGAATTTCCTCCAGAACATGAAAGTTTTCGGATTTGAATAAAAGATGGCTTGTTCCAGTTCCCTTTTTGTCCCCGATAACCTTTGAAATACACACACACAAAATGAAATATAAAGTAAATTTGAACTACTTGAAAATATCAAAAGTAACCAGTTTTTTGGTTTAAACTTAGCTTGTGATTCGATGCAAAAATACGTTATATTAAAAGTTTGAGGGATGCTACGGGCGATAAAGTGAAAGGTAATTAGCAGCTCCTTTTTCTACAAGAGTGTTATTTCAATCTGTTCTTCTTCTTCTTCCTCCGCTAGCCTAGTCACACTCTGTTGCAAAACAAAGTCATGTTTCATTTTGATGAATGTCAATGTCCTTGAAAAATGAATATTTTGATTCCAGTAGTCACCTTATCAAAGGTAGGTAGTTTAAGGCATTACGTCCATCGTAAAGCTTCCGCACGTACAATGTAGGAGATTGTGGGGGAAGCTCCTCTTCAGCTCCTATTCAAGAACTGTTCCAGGTCTCTTTCCTAAAAATGGAAGTTTAGATAGGAAAAGAATAGAGACTAAATAATAATAAAAATCAAAAGGAACCTAAAGTGGAAGGTTGAAAAAGGATCTTTTTCCATCCTCAAAGATCCGTTTGGAAACAATTATTGGATGAGGTTTTTGTGATATCCAGAATAATAAGGTCAAGGCAACACTTGCTGCGACCTTGATTATTCTAGATATCACAGAAACCGAATCTAATAATTAGTTTACCGTTCATTCCTTTGAAGAAAATAACGACAAACACACCATTGCACGAAACACAGTTTGATATTGCCCTTGGAAATCATGCATTGCGCGCGGAACCTACGGATTAGTTAGTAACTAGTGCTAGTAGATAACTAACCAATCTGTACGTTGCGCTACTTTTCAAAATTAACTGTAGGCTCTTAGCCAGTGAGAAGACGACCAATATAGGGGAATGAACGATGGTCGTTCATGCCATCGTCATCGTCATCATCGTTTTATACCAACACCACTATCATGATAATCGTCATAATCGTTATCGTAATTTTCTTAAACGAAATCATCGACGTTAGCATCATCGCAGACGTCACTGTCTACTTAGGTAAAAAACAAAACAAAACAAAAGCAAACAAAAACAAAACTGGAAAGAAAAGACACACACACATGTATTTATACCAACCTCGAGTTTTAGAAGGGCTGTGTTGCCATACATTTTCGGATTGGAAGTAAAGTTTGTTAATTAGCAACAAAAATATTGACAGGACAAGTAAGGCCAGTGTGATCCCTTCGAGGTTTCGTAAAGACTTCATAACCATACAATCATGTCAGGCGAACATGCAACTATCCTGCAAACAGAAGTAATTACCTGTACGTTCAACCAAGATGAAAGCAGTTAACTAATACAAGTATCCCACTCGTTTGTATTAAATAGACGTCCATGAGAAAATTGTATTAAAGAGGGCTCCATTAGTTGCACAGAGTTTGCCAAGTCGGCAAATGTCATTTTAAGTTTCAAGCTTCGGAACAAACGTTTCTTCAATTCTTCCTAAAAAGGCTCAAATAGCATACTGCAAAATGAATTATTGTACAATTCTACAATCACCTCTCATTTTGTTCAAACGTGAAATAAGCATATTGAAACTCTAAAAGATGCCCTGCCGAAATTTCAAGATCATTACCCGCGACCCCTGTAATTGCGCCCAATAAAAAAATAAACAAACAAAAAAACAAATTTGAAACAAAAACAAAAAAAAAACAGTTAAAGCTGACCATCACACACCCGGCGTCGGAAAGTATCCGTAATTGAATGATTTGTTATTCACTAGAATTTCATACTCAGCCTCCAGAACTGTGATGCATAGCCAATATTATTTCACTTTAAGATGAATGCATGGCCAATCGCTTCCCTTTGTCACGCCAAAAGAGAATAATAACAATACATCATCCATTGCAGTCTCTACAGTGAACATTTAAATCTATCCCACCTTCGGATTTTCTCCGAGGAAACATAAAAATCATTAGAATTTAGATTAAGCGTTCTGGGAGTCTTTCCGAACAACTTTAAATCATTTAGTGAATTCAATGATCTTATTTCGTCCCTACTAACAGGGCGCAGCTTGACAGTTCGTTCCGTAAACTAAGCAGATAAGCCACAATTCCTTGATTCCCTCTGATCAAAAGCATAAATCTTAAAACGTAAACTTTGCCCGAATTTATAAGCCACGATTGGGCTACACAAATTTCATTCTTACTTGCCAATAATGCTTGTTTAATTTATAGCAAAGCTCTAATGTATAATAAAAAGGTTTGACGTGAGTTATCTTAAGATAATAATGGAGCTGTAATTAATACACTAATGAGACAAAAAGAATATGCATCTATCTCCGACTAACTTTATACTTATGGATCTCCTGATGCAATCCGATGTACACACCTCAGTGGTGTGGCAGAGAGATGAAACACAAATACAAATTGCTTACCAGTCATTCTAAGTTTTAATACAAAAGAAAGTTTTTTTTTTACGTTGTTTGTGTCTTGTTTTATCTAAAGAAAGAAAAGGATAGCCCTTCTGTTCTTATAGTGTTTCAGTTCACTTTAAAAACGACCTAGCCGTCAAAAGGATAAACTAGAAGTTACCGTATCAATCATTTGTTCACTTCACCTCAAAACTTCAATTGACAAGACAATCTTAAGTTAAACTCTTGATAGTCGCACAGTTCACAGTTGGGAAGGTGCTGCTTGTCGGTGAAGGTCTGATGAGTGAATTCAGTTTTCCCTTTGTAATGTCATGTTGAGTACTAAGATCTCCTTAGAGACGAATAGTGTCTTCGAAAAACTCTAGTCTAGAGAGCTGTGGCACACATTGACAAAAACATCACTGCACTACTAGTCTTAATTTAATTCAAACTATTTAGTGCAAACTACAATAAAAATGTAAATTTGTTTTTGTTTTTTATTGTTTTTGTTGTTTATTGATTATAGTAGGACAATCGATCGTATATTGCGAATTATTCTTTAAGTTTTTATTCCAGAATACGGACAATAATCAAATGTTCATAGAAGTCTTTGTTCAGAGACGTGCATTCCTGAAATGCGTATGGTAACCCAACCACGTTGCTTAGCGGACTATGTGTTCTCGAAGTCTTTCCTCCGACTAACTGAACATCTTATTTTTTTCTTTTTCAAGACGTACTAAATTGTCTTACAAGAGTAGCCTGCTTTGCTTGAAGGATTATGGTGCACCTAGGGAGTGAGGAGAAGCACTCCTAGAATGAAGCAGATCCTGTCATCCCGCCAGCTTTGTAGGCCCTTACTAAAGACGCTTGTTAATACTATTGTTTGATAAAACCAAGTCGACAAAAATTGGCTTAAGTCTTTTCAGAACTTCAATTTCGAGAACACTAAGTTGTGTCATATGAAGGCGAAGTTTTATGGTGTGACTATTCAAACAAAACTGTCTTCTGAACTATATTTAAGTGGTTCCGGTAGTCACAAGGAAAGCGTCAGTGGCCTGTTAAGAAATGAAATTCCCAAGACCTATCAGAGATAAATCATCTCAGTGAAATAACCGCTCGTTTAATTAATAAAGGCCGATCGAAAGAACGTCAGGGTGGCGCTGAAACATTTGGTAGGGAGTGTGCAAGATTTATCGGTTTAGTTTTGTAAGTTGCTTGATCTTAATTGTTTTATTTTATCTTGTGGAATATTCTCCTTCTTTAATTTGAATGCAATTAAAACAATTGATCTTTTTTAAAAAGGTTTACTTTATTTATCATTTCTGCGCTTGACATTGAAAGAAAATAGACGGAAAAAAGGTCCATCACTCAATTTCCACTAAGCCAGACGTTTATAATTACACCTCCATTTGAAGGGGGCTCTAGTTTATTTATCTTTGAGATAAATAACAATCATCATCATTAGCATCATGTCTCGTCGCTCCAGTATGCGTATAAGTCCTCAGATAAATAACAATAGAGAAACGTTTAAAACTAAAACTCAAAAAAATTGCCTATTAGAGTCAGTGAATATCACCATGTCACTGTATGTACGCCGACTAATATGCAGACTTCTCGTAGTTTGGTACAATTTTCTTTCCCCACAAACAGGTGAAGATAGTTGGATCATAGGCACCATCTGCGCAGCATTTGAGTACAGCGCCATAAGGTCTTGGGTTGAGTTTTGATCCGCAGCAAATGCCTGTATAAGGATCGTAAGGCACACCAGCACAGAATTTATAAATCTGGTTGTGGCTACAGAAATGCGTCTTGGAGTTGTATGGCGAATGGCCACAGCATGCTGAATCTTTGCCGCCAACACGTAGCTGCACTGATCCGTTGCAACACAAGGCATTGGCAGGGTTGTAAGGCTTTAAGCCACCACATAATAAGGTGACAGTGGAGTTGTTGCAGAAATATTTGGTGGAGTCATAGCTTTCCTTGCCACAGCACTTTGCGTTTTGTCCCCCTTGTTTTGGAACCAATGTGTTAGCACAACACTTCTCGGTATTCAAGTCGTACAGTTTGCCATTACACAGTGGTACTATCTTTCCACCGGTGCAGAAGAATTTTTGGCTGGCATAAGCGTTCTTGCCGCAACATTCTGTACGCACTCCTCCGTAAAGGGGATTTAGCTTGTTGTCACAGCAGGTGAATTTGGTGATATTGTACCTGTTCTTGTTGCACAGGTTGTAAATCTTGCCTTGCTCGCAGAAGTAGTAACGGGAATCGTAGCTTTTTGTTGCACAGCACTTTGCAAATTGCTCTCCATCTCTGGTTACCGGCTTTTTTCCACAGCAGATGAAGGATACAGGGTTGTAATCAAGTCCACCACAACGCGGATGTATCTTGCCACCGTTGCAGAAAGACTTGGAATTATCATAGCTTTGGGTCAAGCAGCACTGGGCGTGAAGGCCGCCTTTCCGGGCCTGGACTGTTCCATCACAGCACATGTGTGATGCATGTACGTAAGGGGCGCCACCGCATTTAGGAATTATCTTTCCGCTGTAACAGAAGTGAGAGCCGGAATCGTAGCTTTCCTTCAAGCAGCACTTAGAGTTATTTCCTCCTTTCTTTAGAACCACGGTGCCATTACAGCACTGCGAATCATCTGGCGAATACGAAAGTGCACCACATTTCTGGTAAATCTTGGCGCCATAGCAGAATTGAGTGTTGCCGTTGTAAAGGTTGCTGGAGCAGCACTTTGCATATGATAAGGGGACGACACCGTAGGCAGCCAGTTTACCAGCACAGCAAGTCGATTTGACAGGATTATAGGGAAGACCGCCACACAGATGAACCACTGCTTTGTTATGACAGAAGAAATAACGGCTGTAAAATAAAGAGAAACCAGTGAGTAAAGAATATTCAGTATAATTTAGATTCTCTAACGGTTCGCATTTTTGCATTGTAACTGCAGATAATATAGATGACCATCATAATAATGATGATGCTAACGAAGATGATTATGATAGTATAAATGAAAGATGGACGAGAACACACAATAAAAAATGGTCTAGCAAAACATGAAGACGAGAAATCTGGATAGTAAATAAAGCACATCGCTCTAAGAGGCCATTTATCAACATGCCTGAAATGGCTTATACGGTATTAGATAGCATGATTCCTCTACTCTGGAGATCGGAACTTCCTTGTCTGTGGAATAGACACAGTTTCTGATGAAGGCAAACGATAACACGTATTTAGACTCGGCTTGCTATTTACCTGTCATAGCTCTTTTGACCGCAGCATCTCGTGTTGTTCCCTCCATGACGTAATACCAGTGTTTTATCACAACATACAAATGAGGCAGGATCGTAGCTTTTATATTGACACTTCTTATAGATTGATCCCCCATAGCAGAACGAGGTTTGTGAGTTATAAGCCAGATAGCCGCAGCACTGGGAACTAGGACCATAACTTTGAATGATTTTGCCACCACAGCATAGTTGGCTAGAAAACAGAAATAGAATAAAACCTTGAAATGGCGCGTTTAGAACATTCAAAACAATTAACAATTGTCTAAATGCTACAAGTTTTGAACGAACTCTGCAGGGCTCCAGTTAGAGGTCCAGAGCCCTGGAGCCTAGAGGTATCGTGCTTCTTTGTGAACCAAAAAGGAGTAACAATGAAGTCTTGACAAAGACTTGCACTTAACCATTTCTTCTGATTGCCTATTGAACAATCCCTTACGCCTAGATCTGGTCTAAGAAACCTCTAAAACATATTTATCTTTCTTTTTTTTTAATCTTGAAAACCTACTTCAGTCGAACTTCCACTACCGGTCACCTCTCCACAAAAGCCTCTTTTTTGCTGGACAGTTCATATATTGAATCTTGGTTAAACCTCTCTACAATGGCCACTTTCTTCTGTCCCCAAGGTGGCCGTTTTGGGCAGGAAGCAGTAACGTAGGGAAAAAGTCAATCATTTATCAATAGAGGCTAACGAAACATGCATGCACCAGCCATAGACCATGGTTCAGAAGTTTTATCTACACCTTTTATGGTTTTTGTACAAATTATTCTTACCTGGCAGGATTGTATACTTTTCCTGTGCATTTGTGTATAACTGTTTTGTTATTGTGGCAGAAGTAGTCATTGGAATCATAGTTCACTGATCCACAGCAGCGTGAATTCCTACCGCCAACCAAATGTAACACCTTATTGTTACAGCACGACTGACTGTGAGGATCATAAGACTGACCCCCACATTTGTCGTAAACAACATCGCGGTAACAGAAATAGTAGTGTGTGCTGTAGACTTTCTTAGCGCAACAGCTGGCGAACTTGAGGGGAACACTACCAAGTGGAATAGAACTGCCAGAACAGCAAAGATCCCCCAGTGGGTTGTATGAGCTGTGGGCGCAAAGAGCGTAGAGTCTATTGTTTTTGCAGAAGAACTTGTCGGGGTGATAACTCTTCTGTCCACAGCAGCGTGAGTTGGAACCAGCTCGCTCCACAAGGAGTGAGGTACAACACTGATGAGTGTCCGGGTTGTACGAGTGCTTTTGACACCGGCCGTAGATGACGTTATTGTAGCAGAAGTTCACAAGGGAGTTGTACGAGACCTTACCACAGCACTTGGAGTTGAGCCCTCCAACGCGTTTCTGTTGTGTCCCAAGACAACAGAGAGTGTTTTTTGGGTCGTAGATCTTTCCTCCACAGAGAGAGTAAACGATAGACTTGAGGCAGAAATACTTGGTATCATCGTAGCTCAGTTTTCCGCAACATTTGGCATTTCTTCCCCCGACACGTGACGTAACGTATCCGTTACAGCACATGAAACTGTAAGGATTGTATTCTGTCTTACTGCAGAGCGCGTACACTTTACCAGAATGACAGAAATGGGTCAATGAGTTGTAGCTATACCTTGAGCAGCATCGAGCAGCAGCTCCACCCAGCCGGGATACCAAGTAGTTGTTACAGCAGAGTTGAGTAGTGGGATTGTAGTCGCTGGCTTTGCACTTTTGGTAAACGTGGCTACCGTGGCAAAAGAAGGATGCAGAATTGTAGCTATGTGCCCCACAACACTTCGCGTTGTAGCCACCCACTCGAGGAATGGCCTTAGCCAGGCAGCAATGTTGACGGATGGGGTTATAAGATCTTTTACCGCACAGGCTAGTCAAGAAAAAGAGTTTGTTAGTTTCTTCAGAGGTCCAAACACAGATTTTAGAATATACACGAGTGTCACAGCTAATATTAACTGATAGAAGCAAAACCGGATAATAGCAATTGATAGAATAAGACAGTAGAAGGGTCGAGAAATTATATCATTGTAGAAACCAAGTTTCGGTTTACTACAGTTTTCCCAGATAAATGGTCAGTGAATGGTAGGTATACCATGGTATTGTAAGTCGACCTCTTTTAATATAAATACTTTCTTTCACGAAAAAATATCTTTTACTTTTCTTATTCAACAAGTATCAACCAGTCATTCGTTCGAAACCATGTCAGTTGGATGCCGTTTTTGGCATATGCTTAGACTCAGTCAATTGCGACTGGTCCGTGCGATCTTAAAGTTAAAAAAAGCACTGATTATGTTTTCAAAGGAATCAGGACTGAATAAGCTTATCAAGGGCTTACCTGTAAATTTTTTTACCATAGCAAAACGACGACAATCGACTATAGCACTTGGTAGCACAACAACTTGCGTATTTGCCTCCGATTCGTTTAACAAGGACGCCATGACAACAGATGTCGCTGACGGGGCTATAACTCTTCTTCCCACATAAAGGAATGATTTTACTGCCGTGACAGAAGTATCGCTTTGAGTCATAGCTCCTGCCCAGACAGCATGCGGTGTAACTTCCGCCGACTTTTGGAGCAACGTGGTTTGCGCAGCAAAGGTACTTTGTAGGGTCATAAGGGGACTTACCGCACTTTTTGTACACCTTACTGTTGAAACAAAACTGGGAGCGTGAATCATACACACTGCTATGGCAACAGCCTGCATAGTTACCGTAGCCACTGCGAGAAATAACCGCATTGTTACAACAGAAGGATTTCTGGAGGTTGTAAGGGTTTCCTCCGCACTTTTTGTAGATTTTATTTCCGTAGCAGAAGTAGGAGCGTGAATCGTAGCTCTTAATTCCACAGCACTTGCCCTGCTTTGCTCCGTATTGAGGACACACCATTCCACCGCAACATATGAAGTGATCGGGATTGTAAACATGTTTGTTGCATTTGGGGATAATGACACCCTTATGACAGAAGCTTCCGGAAGAGTCGTAAGCTTTAGTGGCACAGCACCGAGCGTATAGTCGTCCTGGCCGAGAGTAAAAGTTGTTTTGGCAGCATATGTATTGTTGAGGATTGTAGGCTTTTTTGTGACAAAGAGGGTAGATGTAGCTACTATGGCAGAAGTACCTGTTGATAATGAAGAATATATGTTAGATAAAATTTTGTTTCTTGAGGAAAAAATATTATCACTATTACAGTCAACTCCCTTTCTAACGGTCACTATTGGGACCTTGAGTTCGTGTCCTCAAAAGCGAGATTCCGTAATAACGGGAGTTTATTCAGTCAAACATCTGTAAAATATGTTTGTCTGAGACTTAGTTGCTGTTCGTATTATCGGGGTGTTCGCAAGGCGACAGTTAGCTGTAGTAGTCATGCGTAAAAACGTTTCTTGAAAACATTTAAGAAATTTTTTAAAAAAATAAAAAACATCCGACGTTCCGACTTTCCCGGATGTCATTACCAAGTTAAAAAATATACAGTATGAAAGTTCTATAAATACAAGAAAAACAATAATTCATTAAAAAGAAAAGTGACATATAAAAATATGGTACAAGTTAAACAAAGACTTTAACACTACATGATGGAGTCACTACGAGTGTTAAGGCTAGGCCTCAGTTCTTTGATGAATAACATACTTTCTATTTTGCATTCTCCCAAGTTCGGGGGAGGGGGAGGGTCTGACTAGTGATTTGACTTAGGGATGATAAGGATAGGTGGACAATCGGCTATAGCCCCTTAAGAAGAAACAAAATGCGAAAACCGCGGCGATAAACATATATGATGCAGACGGCCAAAATAAAAACAAGGGTATCTATAGCTCCTTCCCCCAGGCCCCGCCTTCCCTAACCCAGAGTCGGACTGCATTTAAAAAAGTCATTAAGAATTCAAACGAAATATCCCAAAATACTACACTGACAGGATTCGCACTTACTTTCCGCCATCGTAGCTCCTGTCTTTACAGCATTTTGAGAGCTTCCCACCATCACGAGGCCTGATTTTGTCTTGGCAACATATAAAGGAGCTGGGATTGTAAGGGCTTTTTTGGCACTTTCCATACACCTTTTTGTCATGGCAAAAGTATTTTCCACTGTCGTAACTTTTCGTGCTACAACAAGTGCTGTAGTGTCCACCAACTCGCAGATTTATTTTCCCAGCGCAGCACTGATGAGTGGTTGGGTTGTACTTGCTTTTTCCACAAAAGGCGTAGATGAGCCGGTTATAACAGAAGAAAAAGCGAGAGTCGTACGTTTGCAAGCCACAGCATTGTGCATGGCTGCCGCCAATGCGTCTGACCACGTGACCACCACAGCACTTAAAGTAGAAATCTAGAAACAGAAACAGAAGCACAAATTCGTTAAAAAAAGGCACACGGTAAGTCATTTTTGAGCAACACGCTACTCCTTCTACTCTAGAAAGATTGTTACATCTCTTTGACACGTTTTCCACTCATTCGTTACACTGGTTGATTCCGTATAAAAGGAAATAATAATGTTATCCTCCTGAAGGGCAGTTTTTAACTTTCAAAAAGGCACTACGTTCACACGGAGTCGTCTATTATATATGGACTATTATTTTAATTCAGGCTGAATTAAAATAATAGTCTTAAGTTGTTTCTTCGGGTGAATCTATTTCTCTTTTATAGCCCGTTTTGTTGCCCATTTTTGCGTCTCTCTGTCGCATTGGCTCACTACCTTTCCAGGAAAGGGACCAATATCATCTCGGCAAGGTGTAGTAGGTGATTACCAATATTGGCAATAGATGTTCGGACTGGCCTGAATTCGCAAAACTGAATACGTTGCTTACTATCTTTAGTTAGTAGTTTAAAATGAGAGCTATTTGGACCCAGGAAAAAAAAACAAAAAACAAAACAAAAACAAAAGACCAACGCGGTCATCAAGGGTTTAAAAGAAAATAGAAGATGCACTTTATCTTGTTATTGTCAGTTATGTAGTTCAAGGAATATTTTTTCTTTTGTTTAAATGGTCGTTATGACATTACTAATTTGTTCCACACTTTTTATATTGGTTTTGGGCACATGAACAATTAAGAAAACTACAACAACAACAAAACGTGATATAGACGTATTAAATCTCAATGGATGTAAAATAAACGATTTTAAAATGTAATTTTTGCATTTAAAGGGATAGAGTACTAATTGCCAAGAACACCTTTGAAAATTAAATTTTATCATGATTGTTGTGTGCAACTGTCTACGTTTATTACATTTCAAACCTAACTGAATTATTTTGCAACTCCCCCCACCCCTCCTAGCCCATTACCCACTAGCCCACTCTCCCGCTCCCCCTAGCCCACTCCCCCTTTTTATGGAGGGGGTTTAACACAGCTGATCAATATTAAAAGCTTCAATAACAAAAAAGAATACTTGACTTAATCTCCTAATATAGCATACTGAGCCTATATCAGGTAGATTGTAACACGAGCAACTGGTTACCATTTTCCAACAGCTAACAATGCATTATTTTCATACGATATTATTATCTCATTAATTTGGGGCTGACGATAGCTTTCTGGCTAAGTAATCTCAAACTTTAAAAAGTTTTTGTCATTTGAGAAAGGTATAATCTATTTTCTTTTCTTTTATCATCACCATGACATGTCATGTTCCTTTCAAACAATATCCGTGATACATTTTATTCCACAGACGCTATAATATTTTTAGATCAGCCTCTCTTAACTCTCTTAAATCTTAGATCAGCCTCTCTGAATTCCAAATAAAATTAATGCAACTTATGTTTGTCAGCAAAGTTAATCTGAACAATTTCCCGCGGGGATTGTAACGATTTCAGAAGTCTTTAGTGTGTCTTTAACTATAAAGATATGAGATTGATCATTTAGTCAGATGATCGATATCATACGATCGCCGCACAGTTGAGTGCGATCTGTTGTAACATTTTTTTTTATCAGTATCCTTATAATTGAAAAAATCGCTTACGGGACGTTCTTAAATAACGTTCAGGCATTTTGAAAATAAACCAGTTGCACTGACTTCGTGCGGATAAAAAAGAAGAAGTGAACAAGAAGGTTAAAGATAGTAAAGTTAATACCTCTGAGGAAGAAGAAAAAAGACGTTGAAATTCTTTTTTGCTAAGTTCTACATCGACCATTTAGTTCCCTGTGTTGCTGTTTTCCTTAAACAAAAAAATCGGTAGGTTTCGCTTCTAGCGCTATCGTAATGTCTTCCCTGAATCGCAAATTAACAAACTTTGCGTTAAAATTTGGAGGAAACACTTTTCTCTAAAATGTTCTTACTTTTTAACTTTTACGCTTACAAAGTAAGTGCAATTTAACGTACATACGTTACAAAATTATTCCCACTAATTTTACCCGCGATACACTAATTAAAGCTTACATAGAATAAAGAATGACAATGACTGCTGTACAGAAGATAAAATGAGCAATAAAATTCATTAGAATTACCTAAATTTCTGTATTTACTCAAAAGCTGGCTCCCCTTCGCTCCTGATGCAGCTCTAATGCCAAGGAAGAAGCATATGGAAATCGTAAGCACACAAATCAACCTCATTCTGTTCGAATTGGGAAGTGGACGAATGTTTTTTCAACAGTCTGTAGCATATTTATACCTTTACGGGACACTATCTACGTGGGGACACTTGAGTGCTCCAAAACTGCCTCTTAGGCTAAACAAAAGCCCTAGAAAATGGACGTAATAACCTGATGCAAAATTAGTAGCACATTTGCTAATTATCAGGGACAATCCGTTAGCTGCATTATTTCTTATTGTTTAAGCTAACAGTGACTCTATGCTCAATATAACAAAGCAACAAAACGTTTGAGCGTGATTCTAAGAAAAAAGAAAAATCTTTAAAAAGCCTATATCGAACATAGGGGTGAGAAGGAAATGACTAAGCCTTTTTCTCGGCTGTAAATATTCTTAAAAGAATGACGTTTTTAGGTTCTAGAACGTTAACTCGAGGGTAAGTCTCATAAGTGTAATAACCTTTGTCTCAAACGCGCCCATAACACAAAGGAGATCTCAAGGAGAAGGAATACGAGAGGGGTGGAGGCGGGGGGTTGATTTTTTCACCTTTTTTGGCATCTTTTCTATCCAGTCCGTGTATTTTTAACGCTTTTCTACTATGCTGGGAGAGAAACGAGAAAGCGCAAAAATCAACATTCAATTTTTAAGATATTGCATAGTTTGACACATTTTTCAAAGATTGTTTCAAGTTTTTTTTCTTTGCGTCGTCGTGTGGGATGCAAAGTGGTCTGACGACGTCAAAAACAAAACAAACTGCAATTTTACTAAGTTGGACAACACTCAATTTTAAGTGGAAATGCTTAGAGAAATCTCTGATTTAAAATTACATGGAAAGACTAAAGGCTCTTATGAGGAAAAAAATGAGGAAGTGGTTATGTAGGCGCACAAATATCACTGAGAAATATTTCAGTGAAAAATGAATTGACAATACTGACAGTTAAAGACGAACATGGGCACACGAAGTTGTTGTTGCTATTTCTTTTTCTAAATTTAATTCAAAGACATCATATACTGGATAGATTTTTAAGGGAGGTTAATTTAATTAGTTTTTATACAGCACTGCTAGAAATTTGGTACACTGCTAATTGGAAATGCAATGTGAATTTACGTTCATAAAACAGTTAATATTGGAAAAGATAACGTTTTATTATGACGCGAAAGTCGAACAAAACAAGAATAAGTCCCTACAGGAAGCTAATATTCCATGACTTCATAAAATGTTATGCTTTGTCTTTTTTTGCCAGGCTTCAAATGCCAATATCAGTGGTAATATCATCCGGGTGTGAGTTTTCTTCCCACGAACCTTATATTTTCCAACTGTACGGCTAAATCACGCTATTTTGTGGGTGGTAAAATAACCTGTCAGCAAAGTAGAAAGCAGGTCCACATCAGCAATAGCTGCCAGTTATTCAACCTGCTTTATCAAAAAAAAGAATGTGTGTATGTATGTATGTATGTCTTCCATGGTAACATAAACTGTGCAAGACATTGGAACTACCGCGATTGCCTCCGTCCCATTATAATATCATGTGTGCTCCCTGATAGCGAAAACTAACGACAGTACGGATATATTAACTGACTTAAATGAATCTGCTTTATTTACGCTTCGTTCACTGACTCAACAGTTGAAACTAATTACAACCCAGGCTAATAATAGTTTTATTGAGTCACTCTCAGCTCTTTTAATTAAGTCATTGGCAAGAAGATGATCAGAGAGATTTGTTTTCTACTATGGTGTTAATAAGCGACTTAATAGCTAGTTTCCGAGAGTCAGGGTCGGCCAAGTTGGAAGCGAAGTGTTTGGTTTATGTTCTCTTCACGTTTTGTTCTCAAAATTTTCGGACAGGTTTAACACAGAGCTAATAAACTGTAAAAGGAAGCCGCGTTCCGTTACAATATGGATCACTAACTCTCCTGCAGCCTACGTAAAATAAATGAAATTAATTCTCTTCTGGTATTTAGATAGGACATAGTTATTAGAGGAGACTGGTTATGAAAAGCGGCAAACATCAATGATAAAAACAACAGAGCTGCAGTTTATGTTCAAAGCACCGTGAAAGTGCACAATCCTTTGTTTTCTGTTGGCAAATTGTTACGGAATAAATTAATGCAACGTTTTTATTGGTCAATACAATCAAAATGATAGGAATTCTTTTGAACGTTGTGCACTTTCAGGTCCACAAAAACATATAACAAAGGAGTCTGACGGGTTTCATAACCATTGCACTCAATTAACTATGGATAGGAGAATCCGTGTTATCGAAACTTTAATCATCGTCAGCTTCTTATCACCAGGAAACAGTCAAATATTTTGAGTTAGTACTTTTAAGTACTGTAGTGAGTAGTTTCTTTAATATTCCGTGAGTGAGCTGGAGAAATTGTGTGGTTAATGAGCCCTTATTTTTTCAACAGCTGCTTTGCTAAAACTAAGACGAAAACAAGTAAAAACATTTTGCTTTATAACGAGTCAGTCAACTATAACGGCAGATTTAATTAGGCCCGTTAGTTGTTATTTCTTGAGGCGTGATTCTGTCGCGAGTGGCTGCACATCAGTTGTTAGTAAAGTAAAGTAAAGATCTAGAATGTAATATCTATGCAATAATGAATTCAACGAATGAATTTTCTTTGTGATTTGTGGTTATATAGCTCTTGTTATAACGTTCCTTTTTCTGTCAATATTGTTCTTTCAGATAAAACAGTTTTCAAATAAAGACAACAAAAATAAATACGTAAAATAAGGCAATAGAAATTGTTCGCTTTACAAACTGGTTCTCTTCCCTGATACCTCGAGTTTAAAAATCAAAATATAAGGTAGTAGCGGAGTTACAACGGATTTGATCATAATCTCAGGTCTGATAATTAAAGAGATAAAAAGAGCGAATTTTTTGAGGAATTGAAGGATAACAGTTATTATTATTTTTTTTGTTAACTTTCAAATGTGTGTAAAAAGAATATCCTTGATTCTGTTTTGACGTTGGTTAAGGGTTAGTTCCTAGACTAAAGGTGCCCTCCACTTGTCAGAACTGAAGGGCTAGACCATTAGTGTCGTAATGTCATAATTTCACTTTTAATTAATAGCATCCAGCAAAATCAGTCGAATCCTAAATAGTATGTGCAAAGGAGATAGTTTTTCATTACCAACTCTTTGAAAAAGCTTATTTCATTGTGGAAGTGACTGCTCAGGTCACGGTCCAGCCGGCCAGTTCTGACTTTAAGAAAGCACCCTAATACAACTATAATATATAGATTTAGCCAGGGCTATAAGCGAAGCTCTCGATAATATATATATAGTTTGTCCAAATAAAATATAAAATCGTGTAGTGCTAAGCCGGAGAACGGTGAAAAGCAACAAAAGGTCTAATTATAATCAGCAAAAAAGCAACTTGGCACACGTGCAGCACACTTTTTTGTACATTTCTTTGCCGTTGTTTTACACGACTACAACGTGAAGCTTCCAGAAACTTCTTAATTACTCGGTTTTTTTTGGAGAAAATGTCGCACGTGTTCTCGATCATCTGCAAAAATAGAAGTGGAATAAATCAAGGCTTTGTGGTTTCCTGTTGTCGCGCTTCATACTTCAACAGCTCAAAACAGGAAATGAAAAACACGAATAAAAGAGTTTACGACGGGGTGAGTGACGTTGGATGTGAGTCATTCGACTTTTTAAGCAACGACAACGGAGACTGCAAAGAAATTTGGCCATTAAAATCAGTGCCAGTTTTCACAGACACCTTATTTTAATGGGGAAGTTAGAAGGCACGAATAGCAGTTCCGATTGGCATTCCGTCACAGCTTTCTCATGTTGTTTCGAATTTGTTACAACATTGTTCCAACGAACATTCTTGTCCCCCCCCCCAAAAAAAACAAAAAACGAAAAAAAAATCGTTGTTGATTCCGCATACAAACGAAGGCATTTCAAAACTTTGCATGTGAAATATTTAATTTTCAAGAGTCTGCTTACTAAATCTTGACTTCAAGATTCTGCAAACAAAACTTTTAAATCTTAAGATTCAGCATGCCATGGGTATTTTATTTCCGTGAAGGAACTTTTACCGTATTTAACCAATGATGTAGACATGTCAAAAAACTCTGTTTCTACTGTGCCATTAACACGAGGGATAAAGAGGAATAGATTCTGAAGTTCCAGCCTTGCCGAATATTGACGTGAATAATTGAGGACCATATCAGTATAACAGCAAGAGAAAAAAGTTACAGTGAGAGCTCATGACACCATGAACAGATTTTGAGAGGGCAATGCATGCACGTTATGATAGCGGCGTTTTTGGCTATCTCTGTTAGAAATAAATACCTTACCTTTATTGCTAGGTGTCTAGCAATATAATTGGAAATTTTACACTAAAACATCCTATAGTAATTCGGTAAGTTCAATATATTTTGAAGTTATTCAGTTGTGAAGCCGATTGAAGGTTATTTCATTAAAGATCTGCCTCATCTTAATTTTAAGTTCGCGTTTGTTTCATTGATTAAGATTGGTCAGGATTGTATGCTCGAGAGTGTGTTTTCCTGTTTTGATCTTTTGATAT
Source organism: Porites lobata (assembly GCA_942486035.1). Taxonomy (NCBI): domain Eukaryota; kingdom Metazoa; phylum Cnidaria; class Anthozoa; order Scleractinia; family Poritidae; genus Porites; species Porites lobata. The sequence goes on from CALNXK010000162.1 coordinate 370,625, forward strand.
TACTCACTTTTTATTCGCGAATATACTTTTTTTTCAACATTACTGTTTTGGCCCTGACCTAAGTAAAAGTTTCACAGGGAGTCGCGTTTGGGAGCTAGGTTAGAGCTGTCTCTGGATTATAAGACCCGTTGAAGTTGTTAATGGGGTCAACTTAATAAAACGTCTACAAGTGTAGCTGTTTTTGAATCCGAAAACAATATCTACACTTGTAAATTATACTTGTAAAAGTTTATTAACTTGACCCCTGTTGGGTTAAATCACCAGCGGTTTGAGTTAATTTGTCATTCAGCTTTGTAGCTTCTTGCCGATCACAGCCTTGAAGATTTTATCAGTTCCAACCAAAAAATATATTATACATACACCGAGTTTATTGCCTTGTTTTGTGTTCTTACGATGACTATCCCTGTAACATAACCAAGTCTGACTACTGTTCAACTGCTCCTAATTAATTCCTCGGCATTTTAGTCAGTGGGAGTTCAGTAACAAGCATCGAGTAAGCATAATAGGACTAAGGTAGTCGTTAGCAGCATAAGTACAGAAGAAGAATAAATATAGTGCAGACGAAGACGTACTATGCTCCTGGTTCTTTCTCGCTTTGTGAGCGAGTTGCACGAACAAACCCAACATTATCATCCTTTGGTTAGGTAAAATCAGAGAAATGTGCTTATGCACCATCAATGAAAAGTTTTATGACTGCATCTTTCTTTAAATATAAAATTCATGTGTTCAGCATTTGAGGTCAAGTATTTACATCATTGTCTTTTTGTTTTCTCAACTGGTTTACAACTCCTGGTCTTAACGCGATTTGTCAACATAGTATAAATTCGAATTGGTTGATATATATCTATTTGCCTGTTTAGGGTGCCTTGCTAGAATCTAGATGCTTTTTTGAATTGAAATTTTATTTTTACTATTATTATTTTTTTAATCGTGTTTTTGCTGTTTCAAAGTTCTCGGCATAAAAAAAGGTTAGAAGATTTTTAAAATCTACTCAGTCAAGTAAAACAGTGATTATATTTTAGCAAATCCAGGGACCTCTAATTCTAATGGGGGAAAGCGAAAACTTTCCCTTGAGATCCCTTGACTGAGAAGACTAACGAAAACATGTTTATGAATCAAATAGTAATCGCAGAGTTGACTTTCTTCAGACGTAATTGGTCAATAACATTCCTCAGAGCTCTTGTTATGTGCATAATTTCCCGTATATAATAGGCACTGTTTTTCACTCAATATCCTGCAATGACACTTATGAAATACTCTGTTGTCGAAGTAATCAGCTGTTGTGGAGGTCACGTAGTAAGTTTGTCTACCTTTCACTGTCGATTTGATGATATTTATAGTGTGATTTAAATTTACCTGGAATATTGCACTGCCGGATAACGCTTATTTAATGAACAAGATATGTGAGAATTTGAAACTTTATAATTTTGTCTTCAGCGTAGTTAAACAAAGGAAAATAATAATTCGGGCATTTATGTTGGGTAAGACAAATTTGATCGTGAGGCCGTGCCTAAGATCTTTTAGTCTATTAATTAATTAAACTATTTACAAAGAAGCTCTTTTCAAACTTTCAAAACGATGTCGAAAGTTTACCATTTGTCACGGAACTTATTAAATGACATCGGTCTAATGATATCATGTAGACTTCAAAAAAGGGGATAAAAATTATGCAATATTCGTTAAGATTCAAACATAAAACATGATATAACCAGAATTCACCACTTTATTTTTGTTTTCTTTCTTTATTTATTCTATCACTCTTCCTGCAGTAAGGATCAGTTTCCTGTTTTAAGTTTTGAATTTGAAAGTTTTTCACGGATTTCAAAAAAAGTCGTAAGAAGCGTTCCATGAGAACTTATAACAGGTCCAAGAAAGGTGGTATCAAAGCTTGTATTTTTGTGGCAGCCACAACCTAGGGAAACTAAGAGAAGAAGAACAAAGAAAAAATACTACCGATTTACACACACGCACACACTGTTTGAGGATACGGGTCTTGCAACAATCGGAGCCCGAGAACTCAGATTGGCAGTGTTGGACAAGGATGATCATCATTGGCAGAGAAGGATTCATATCGTCGTCCGACGACGCTCGACCAACTAACTTACTTGCTCAAATTAAAAGATTTTAACGCACTATCTAACCGTCTTACAGCTCTAAAATTGTTCCAATAGCATTTTTCAATACAGAAACAAGTTTCAACCATCAGACTTGCGTTTTCAGAGCCGCTCTTGTTTAACAATTTTGTTGTAGCTTAAAATTCCTTACTCTCTTAGTTTTTCCTTTAGTATGGTTGTATTAACGGTTTTCTGGAACAATTCATGTCGCCTAAACAACTGAAAAAGCCCCATTAGTAAAATAATGAAACTTTCAACAAGTTTTTCCTCAAATTTTTACATTATTGTGTTCTCAAAAGAAGACGCATGCCTTGTAATTTCTTTGTAGTGGCTGTCGAAATTTATAATGATATTAATAATAACAATAATAATAATAATAAAGCTGTCACAATTTGAAATATGTAATATCATAGCACTTTGCAATAAACTTTAATTAAGTTTTCTGTCATGCAAATGTGACATAGTACAGAATAACAGACGCGCTCGATGACTCAGCCAATAATGAGTTCGTTTCGAGAATCTCTTATATCCGCGTCAATTTTATGTAGAGAAACATAAAACGTACTTAAACAAGTCGGCAATGGTTTATTTTGTCAAACAGTTACAGAAGAATAACATAAACCGTCTTTTGTTAGTATCCATTTAATTCATGAATGCAGTACTGTCAGGGGAATTATTCACCCTCCTGAATTACTGTTTAATAGATATAAGCAGAAAATGCAAATGACAAGTTCTGCGGAAGACAAATTAGTTTCCGTGACCAAAATGTCTTAGACAATGACACGTCATCAGGAAAAGAGGTTAAACTAACAATTGGTTTTGTAGAGCTTCCCACTTTGAAAGCCGAATAAGATAGTTATCGAATAGATCCGACAGGTGCCCAAGTTAGGCTCAAGATCAGTCGTTCTTAGCGTGATTGTTGACGAACTGACGTCTCTGTATAATTACCAATACAGCCCAGTAGCTCCTGGGTGGTTTCCACTGCACCTGCTACCTGAATTAATTATTACAATGTGGTCTTATAGTTGTGCTACATCAGAATTTTCTCGCGACTATTAGCTGAAGTCAAGCGTACATTGGAAGCTAGATATCTAGGACAACTCTCTTAAGGTGAGACAAATATTGTCAATGGCATTTCAGTTAAAATTAAGTATACGTGCAAGTCCAATATAGCTAAGAAGGTCTTTCTTTTTATGAATTCCTTTTTCGACCTTATAGAAATTTGTGTTTTATTTTAGTTGTGAGGTGGCCGAATTTTACCAAAAGAATTCCTTGCAAGTTTCTTATGTTGCGTTTCATCAGTCGAAAGTTTGTCTGGATTAAGTGTAAAGGAATTTATATATTCTAAGCGCAGACAATATAAAGAAAAATTTTTCCCAAAAAGTATAACTATTTCTGGCTATGATTTTCATTAATTCGCAAATATATTTCTTCACAACTTCCAACAGTATATGCACCTGACAAATATGAAATATTGAGTAGCACAAAATGAAATCTTCTATTGATCAAAATTTAAAATTCAAAAAATACCTTCATACCATGCCAGGTTGACAGTCTAAATGGCACTAAATAGTATTAATTCCAATTTCTGAAATTGACATGCAATGAAAAATCTATTAGATAACTCAATTTAGAGGTCTGTGGTTTACGCAGCCTCGCATTGACTCGAGGCTGCGACAAATAGAGAATGTAGGGTAGAAGTAGTTTAGCTAGCAGCTTTAAAGCTCGTGCATCAGTAAATATATTTGCCACGGAGATATTGGAACATATTATTCGCAATCGACAATTGACGTTACCCTTATATTCTATCTCCCACTTCTTAAAAACAGAGAAATAAGGATGTCTAAGGAAATACCGGGACGAAATGCACCTTGCCTAAGAACGCACCTCATTGCTGCATGGAATGAAAAAAAAAAATGAATGAATGAAAAGACCTGCTGTATCAACAACAAAAAAAAGAGACAGGAGCTATTTTCCACAAAATTTTGACTCTTTATGTATGCAAAGGAAAATTGCCCTTGCGTGCGATGTTGGTCTAAGCTTATTGGTTTTCTTTTCGGCGACGATGCTGCCGTAGAAGAAGGAAATTACGTACTTAGTTTGGTGAACCATACGAAGTCATGTTTTTGCACATAAAATAAATAGAGGATATTACACGGTGGCGAGAAGATATGAATTTTATGTTCGAGTGGCAAGAACAATATCTCACGAGTGAGCGAAGCGAACGAGTGAGATATTGTTTTTGCCACGAGAACATAAAATTCATATCTTCGAGCCAACGTGTAATGTTCTTTTTATTATATGGAGAAACCATTTCAACAAAAGCAAAAGGCGCGAATCGAGACGTCATTGAACGATATGACACTCACAAAGGTGACATACGGAAAATACGCCACTCGGGTCCCGGATGAAGTGGCGTATGGAATCTACGAGTGGTTTAGTTCCCAGTAAAACACTCTCCTCCATATAATAATACAGCCTACGACTGCGAACTTTAAGTTGATATTACAAAATTTTGTACTTTTTTTGTCATTTAATATTTTTTACTTGTGTTGCTTCGGTTTTGTTTATTTTACTCTCGTATTCCAATGTAAAAACATAAAATATCAAATAAAGTATTCACAACCATTGCACAGTTATTTGTCGAAGAGCCCGGTAATGAATGAACGCTTACTTTTGAACTCAAGATGGTATCAGAGATATAATTCCGACGTGAATTTGCAAGAGAATGAATAAATAAACGTGTATATTCTTTTGATTAACAAATTATTGTGATATTCAATTACAGACGCATCAAAATGATGCGAAAGTTCAAATTGTAATTTTTATTTTTATTTTTTACAATTATTATTTTTTTGTAAATATCGCACCTGGTACGCCAATGAAATGATAAAACGAAACTATAAGGTGTAAGGTAAAGCCGAGGAAATTAGGTAAACGCTATTGCCGTATAGATAGGCGACTTAAGCGCGTTTGGACGCCTGATGTTTTCCGCCTGAAATCATAAATTATGTATACCACACAAAGTCAGTGAAAGTCGTTAATATTCAAACAAAGACCGAAGTCAGTTTCTCTCGATGCGGCAAAACGGTTCAATTTGGGCCAAAATGTGTGGATAGGTATAAAGCGGAGAAGTTATGGATACTTAAGGGTCAATTTTGATCCACTATAGAAGCCACGTTTAACGATCTCAATCCCATTTCACCTGTTTTGCTCACTAGGTTGTTGTTACCGCGCGGTGGTTAGTGGGCCATCCGCGTTTTCCCGCTGCGTCCAATTTTTTGTTTATACTTTTGGTAATTTTGCATTTTGTATGCTTTCGCAGGAACGTGGAAGTGCAAATAGAACTTGGGGCGATATAGCGGCTGTTATTTCATTGCAAAGGTAAGTTGAAGTTTAGATAAGAAGTAACACGCTCCTAGAATCTTAACAGAGGAACAAATACTTAATAAATCATTTCTTTCCTGCATGGGCACTCACTCTTTAAGACATTTCAAGCGGATATGATTTTATATTTTTAAGGTGCACTGCAGTGGAGATAATATTTATGTTTTTAGCGCCTTAGTCTTGATAGCTATCGTTTCCCTTAACAACTCATTTTGAAACCCTTGTATTTATATTTGGCTGAGAAAAAAGAAGAAGAAAATCTTTATCACCAAAACAATGCACAACAACCTATCTAAAAGACTAAGCAGAAATCCTCAATGGTACAGCTTGGATGTTATCCATTTGCATTCGAAAATAAAAGTTTATCATTAAAACCGGCCTAAAAATAACCATTATGAATTCGATTTCCTTCAGCTGCAAGAAGAAAGTCATTTTGCCAATACAAAAAGAAATCACCCTTCCATTTTTTCAAGTTCCTGAAATCTTTATCCACCATCACTAGTCAAATTGTTAAAGTGGAAGAGGTCGCTTGTGAGGTATTTTGTGTAAATAAAGTGAAGACCTGCCATTTTGATTTATTCCCGTTTGAATAAATTACTCCATTTGAACTTATATTGACAAAAAATATACGGAGCGTTTGCTTAAACAAAATTTGAATTAGGTGGAAATAACTTAGGCCGTAAAATATTGATGTTTCACTGAATACCTGGTTTGCATTTTGCGACAGTTTAGACTTTGTATGTTTTCCATCCATTAACTTCTTGTGGTTTCACTTTATTGCATTGCGTACTTGTCGAGTTTCTTTTTACATATTTCTTTTTTTCGCACTGCTTATTTGCATTCTTTCGTGACAACGGCATCAATTTCCTAACACTGTTGGCACTGACCTTGTAATAAAATATAGAAATAAGAATCCGTAACACTATTTTGCTAAAAAAATTGGACACTAGTGCTTTATGTTCATCTTGTCACTACGGAGTATTCGCTACCGAATATTGCACTTATTACTCACATCTATTTGCTAATCAGTTCAGTCGGTTCGCAGGGTAATGAAAGTTGACCACTATGTTTTTTAATGCAATTGCAATTATCTTGCGTGGTGTTAAGATGGATTTTTTCAATCGATTCGAGTCATTCCTCATCTTTCTCAGAAGTATTCGATTCCAGTTTGTAGCTAAGTATGTTTTCCTGTTCATTGGTAAGAGTTATACTTTTTTCCGTTTTTTTTTTTTACCATTTTCTGTTATTGAGGAAGCAATGGTAACCTAGGAGGAAATTAAAATAACTTCAAATCAAATTGTTACGAAAAATTAAACAAACACACGTCGTAGGTTATTATCAGTCAATTTAGTCATTTTATAAAACAGAAAATCAATCTTTCTGAACAAGAAGATGGAATATCCCTTTGATAGTTCCTGCTCTCACTTTCATTTAAATTATATTAATATTACACACTCTTGCCATTTCATAATCATCAAATCAACACCATGCTCTTAATTATAGCAAATTAAATATAAAAAGGCTTTAATTATATTATTCATGACTAAAACTAATACATTTGGTGCTAATAAATGGTAAATCCTTTTTTTGGTATCATACGTACGTTGCTAATGGACTTAAAAAGCGGCATATCTGCCAAACATTATAACGCCTTTTAAATATGAAACATAATTTTTTTTATTCAATGAACAGAAAGATAGCTGGATCTTTCGCGCAAATCCAATAAATGATTAAGCAGAGGAAAACTGCAAAACGCTCCATTTATTTTGCCATGTGCGGTACATGCAAATGTGTCATAAAGACGCTAAGTTTGTAAGTAATATCACTATCTCTACGTATGGTGGGCAAGGAGCTATCGCGTTGGACATTCAACTGCATTGGTACTGATACTCTTTTCCTCTTTTCCATGTTAGAGTATTTGCAGGTGAACATAAAAGAGGGAGGCGATGCCACTGCTGTCACAACTCATCCAGGGCGCAGAGTATGACAAAGTGCGCTTCAAATGATCCACGTTTATGTTGATAATGGGAGGGGATGGTGAAGGGCGTGCCTTATTTCTTTGCTGTTCCCATTCCTAAACCATTCTCAACTAAAACCATTCTAACTTGTGTTTCAGGTACCATTGCTTATCAGCTACACGGACTGGAAAAGGATATCAGGAAAAATGCTTGGTCACTGAATAATGGTGACAGGCTGTCACGATGGAGGAGTAATCCAAGCAAACAAAAGAACCTTATCAAAACTTTGGAATGCTTGCAAACATGGAGATGTTAAAACAGTCGAACGCTTAGCAATCAAAAAAGCTGGTGCTAACGCAAAGGCTCATGGCATGGCTCTCATTCACATAGCTGCCAGATATGGTAACACCAATACTGTCAGGTATTTGCTCTCCTTAGGGGCCAATGTTAACGCGGTGGACGAAGAAGGTTGGACAGCTCTTCACTGGGCTAGTGCTGGCGGACATGTAACTGTTATGCAACTTTTGTTGGTTCATGGTACGGATCCCAACGTAAAAGCCAAAACGGGTGCTACCCCTTTACATCTCGCTGCATCAAACGGCCATGAAAACGCTGTGAACCTTCTCCTTACACTCGGCTGCGACGGAAATGTAGTGGATGGCAATGGCAGGAACTCGATGTTTCTTGCAAGCAGAGGCGGCCATGTTCCTGTAATAGAAGTTCTTTTGAAGCATGGCATTAAATCCAATGTACCACTCAAAAAGGGACCTACGCCAGTTCACACTGCAGCAAAAAATGGTCATTCCAAAGCCGTGGACTTCCTAATTGCCTGTGGTGCTGATGTCGATGTGGTTGATAAAGACGGTTGGAATGCGCTGCATTCAGCTTGTCAGAATGGTCACGTGGATGTGGTGGAAACACTGCTCAAGACTGGAATGGAGGCTGATACTAGAATAAACGGCGGTTGTACCCCATTAATGATCGCAGGTTGCCACGGGCATCCAGAGGTAGTGGAGTTTTTAATCTGTAAGGGAGCTCACCCAAACAGTTCAGACAAATTTGGATGGACAGCCTTGCATTTCGCTTGTCTCGGAGGTCACTTGACTGTCATTCGAGAGTTACTTAAAGCAGGAGTCAACGTCAACGCTCGAACCTCACAAGGGACACTTCCTATTCACATTGCAGCTCGTTATGGCCAGGGGGAAGTGGTGAAATACTTGATGAGAAAGAACGCCGACATAATGGGCACGGATAATGACTACTGGAATATATTTCATTACGCTGCTCAGGGTGGTAAATTGCCTCAAGTTGTCATGGAGTCAATTATTAGTCAAGGTGTTGACATAAATGCACAATCACTTTTAGGAATCACTCCGCTCCATATTGCAGCGCGGCATGGTCATCAAGACGTGTTGCATTTTCTTTTGTCTCAAAATTCGGACGTTCTGGCAAAGGACAACCAGGGATGGACTGCCTTACATCACGCTTGTAAAGGAGGCCACCTTTCTGTTGTGGACAAACTATTCCACAAGGGAATCGATCCCAACTATGGAACTTACTCCGGTCTAACCCCTATTGGAATTGCGGCACTGCGTGGGAACAAAGAATGCTTGGAATACTTACTTTCACAGGGTGGGGACCTGAATGGCGTGGACAATGAAGGCGTTACTGTACTTCATTTCGCCAGCCAAGGGGGTCAAACAGACTTGATCGAATCGTTAATTAATTGCGGAATGGAGCCAAACGTCCCAGCCAACAATGCGCTAGTTCCAATTCACTCTGCGGCCTTTAATGGCCATGCAAGTGCCCTAAACTTCCTCGTTTCAAAAGGAGCTGATATTAATGCTGTCGATAACCAAGGGTGGAACGTCTTACACTTTGCGTGTCAAAATGGACATGTCATCGCAATAGAAACAATTCTAGAGCTAGGTCTAGATCCCAATGCAAAAACAAAAGAAGGTAGAACTCCGCTTCACATTGCAACGATTCACGACCACCCAGAAGCCGTGCGGTTACTTCTTTCGAAGGGAGCTAATGAACACGTCCATGACAATGACGGCTGGAACGCATTGCATACCGCAAGTCATCATGGCCATATAGCAATACTGGAGCTTCTCCTCGAACTGGGTGTAGAGGTGGACTGTTTAACCAACGATAATTCGACGCCATTACTTCTGGCTGCCAAAGCTGGTCAAACTGAAGTCATAATTTCTCTGTTGTCTCGTGAAGCTAATCAAGACGCTAGTGACAACAGCGAATGTAAGGCGATTCATCTAGCGAGCCTTGGGGGTTATGTGAAAGTTGTAGAAACACTTCTCGAGCATGGAGTGAGCCCTAATCAGAAAACACAAAAAGGTGTTACTGCAATGCATTGTGCGGCATCAAAAGGTAATGGTGACATTATTAACTGTCTCTTAGAGAGGGGTGCAAACATGTACGAAGTTGACAACGAAGGTTGGAATACTTTGCATTACGCTTGTAAAGGTGGCCACGAAGAAGTAATTGAAATGCTTAAGAGGCTTGGCATGCCTTTAAACTGCCAAGCGGGAGACGGTTCAGTTCCTCTGCACATCGCCTCCCGCTACAGTCATCCGGAACTAGTGAACTTTTTACTGACACATGGAGCTGACAAACAGGCTGTGGATAAGAATGGGTGGAACGCCCTTCATTACTCCGCTAAAGACGGAACAGTGGCTGTTGCCGATCTCCTTCTCAAACAAGGAGGAGAGATGATTGTGAAGCGGACTCACGATGGAGATACAGCTATTGGTATAGCCGAGAAAGAAGGAAACAGGGATGTGCAGCAGTTTCTAAATAGTTTTGTTTCCAACCACTTGACTATTACAAGCAATAACGACAGAAAACACGCCTACTGCGTCATTCTGTAAGCCCTAACGTTAGGTGGAAATTGCTACTTTTGAATCGTCTTGATTTGGGAAATTCCTCTGGGAAAATTCCAGAGAACACTCCCATTAATTGCTGTTAATTAATCAATGTGGGGAGAAGTTTATAGGGGAACAATTATCACACACAAGGTATGAATCTGAGAAAAGTAACAGAGCTTTGCCGATTGTTAAACAAAAACCAAAAACAAAGCCATGTATGAGCCCCGAAAATCCACAGTTAGGAAGGAAAAAGGATTTTACCTTGTTTTTTGTCTAACCCAGTATTCAGATCAAGATTGTTTGATCTCTTTGGACGAGTAGAAGCAGAAACCAAGAGGCTATTAACAAATTTAATACCTCCTCTATTGTACTTGTTCGTCTCTATTTCTCTTTAAGGACCTAGAAATTAAGGCGCGGATTCTGGGATCCCCCAGATTTCAGTCGTCATGGCAACACTGGAAAATGAAGGGCAATTGATCGTCAAACTGAATAGAGAGATGCTAGAAGTTTAACCTGAACTTTGCAAAATTACATGATTCTTTTAATTCAGCACTAAGATAGAAAGTAAAACTTTTATTCAATTCTATCTTTATTTTATTCTAACATATAAAAATGGGACTCCACACTTGAAGATGATTTGTCATGAAAGGCGTACAATGTTAACATAACTCGTCTGGGACAAACAATCGCCATATTGGAACGATACCAATTGCCATGCATGCTTCAAGGGAAAAACGTGATTTTTGGTTGATATTGCGGAAACTCTTTCGGAACTTTCCAATTCAGTTTGGAAGAATAAATGGAATAGTGCAATAGTTTGAAGATTTCATTTGAATGGCCACGCCACGGGATTCTTTCCACAGGCTTTAAAGGTGCTACTTTACATTTCTAGTCCATAATTATCTTTGGAAAGAATTCGAAATCAAAAGGGCGCTTTCCATTTTGCTGGCACTTTCTATTTTGAAATAAAATTAATGAACTATTAATTTACCACAAGTCTAGTTCAAAGATAAAGATAGCTATATGGTTCTCAATTTTAATGGGTGAAATACTGGTAGCTAGCGCTTTTGCCAATGCCCTTGAGTTGCCTCCTTAGTGAAGGCGCACTTTGATCGACGTTTAACTCTTCAAAACCTAAGAGTGATCAGCATCAAATTTCTCCTTATAAAATCAATGCTTTGTAAAACAGAGTGGTCACGAGAATTTCGGACATGATCACACAAGATGAATTTGCTTAACATTTAATCACCTTCTCTCCACTACTTCTGTAGAAAATGAAAGGGGCAACAAATGAGAATTCAAATTTTGATCTTAGGGTTTAAAGGGTTAAGGGGGGAGGGGGGAGTGAATCATATACGAAAAAGCTGAACCTTACTCCCCTTATTGTCATTCAGAAAGTATCCCTTGACTAAGGAGGGCATGCGTCTTCTTTTGAGATCAGAGTAATGTAAAAATTGGAGGGCTATATATTATCAATAGGCCAGTTTGCGAAATTTGAATGACCTAAACTTAATACAAATCGATCTTTCAATTAAGATTAGAATCAATCCAAACTTGAAAAGTGGAGAAGAGAGGCAACCCGAGGGCCACTTACAGTTTAATTATCATATATTAGGCTTCTGAAAACAAGGAAAAAAAAGCTTTTTCAAATACGTTTGATTAAATCAAATACTTTACTGTAACATTTGTAAAACCGTTAGTATAGCGTATACCAGGAGCCTGCGTATACACAAAATAGGTTAATAACAGTTTGCAGTCTGTTTCTAGATTTTGCCTTATCTACGTTGGTTTATTTGAAAAAATAACTCAAAGATCCTTACTTCTTACTTCAAACAATTGTTGCAAGTTTTCAGCATAAAATTATATGGCATGCACATAGTTCCTGACTGGCATCTTTTTGATTATCAATATTGTTATTAATAGATTATCGGATAAAAACTGCTTATGGCGGAGCTTCAGGCGCGCGCGAACCGCGCACTAGCGTAGCCCCAAGAAAATTTGCTGGCCACACTTTCTAGCACCAGGTGTGGGAGCCTTCAGATTGACATTGCGCATCCATGTTATCGTCAATTGGTAGCTGTCAAAACAGGGTATTTACTGACCAGTATCACATGACCGTACTGCTGGCGCAGGTGTAAACCCATAGAGATCACGTGTTTTTAAGTTTTCCACTGACCAGTTACTAGTTTTCAACTAATCTTGGGCTAAAGTTCCATTTTTTCAACGTTGAAATCCTTAGAGACCCGTTTCTTGGAAGTCCCAATAATTACCGGGTCTGGAAAGCTCTTTTATTCAAGACCGATTTCTTTGCAGTGGTTATAAGTCCCATTACTCTCTCTTTATGTCTCGCTTTTAGCCCTGGATAAATCTGTATATTTTAGAGTTCTATAAGTTAAGTTTAGTGATCAATCCAATTCTAGTACACCCCAAACTTGTTCGTGGCATTCAAACACAATCGCCCCTTATCTCATATCCGGGGAATTTAAGGCAGAATTACCATTCACTTTAGCTGCTGTCTAGTTATTACTTAGAAACATTTTGGCAAGGTCTCGATTAATACTGTTGTTATGGTAACGAATTATGATTTCAGAGCTGGCATGGGAATAAGTCTTTTTTGGCAAAATTGCCCGTTTTCTAGTTTAACTCCGAGGTCCCATCTCAAAAGGCCTAATCGCTGAGATGATTTAACGCGCTCGCAGTTTGATAAAGTTCCCACCGCAGTTTTTTTCCCCTCTGAGTCTGGTGCTTCCCTAAGGCCTCACTGTGAACCACCCGAATTCAAAACGACACTCTCCCTATGACCAGACACAGCCTCGCAGCTGAGCGCATCGGTGCAAGGCACCCTTTCGTTAGCCAATGAGCATGAAACATGTAGAGGAGATGGCTTGACAAACTTAAATCTGACAGATGGTCATTAAATATTCCTCAGAGACTTACTAACAGTACCACGCTTTTGCAGCACCCATCCCCCACACCCCCTCCCAACAAGGAATTGGCCTGGAGGCCTGTGCACACTCCATGAGATCTTAGCTCAGGGTGTGAGCTAGACGAGGAAGAGACCGACCAAGATGGCAAACCCTCCGTGAGTTTCTTCTTTGTGTCTGTTGACAATCCTTGCTTTTCGTCAAGAGCCAATAAGTTTTTCGTACCTCACCGACGCGCGAGAGAAGCATAAGCGCCTTACGTACTTCACTCGTAGCCAAGTATTTCGAGAAGAAAAACGACGGGTTAAAGATGGGTTAAATTAAATACCGACAGGGACATAGGCTATTCCTCAAAAAGCGAAACGACCTGCTAAATTAAGTATTTATTATTCTTTGTTTCAGAAAATATTTATTATCCTTTTTTCCCTGCCCATCTTGTAATAGGTGAAGCTAATGAAACAAATAAAATAAGTTACCGTATTTGAAATTCAGACGAGGGACATTCCTACACCCCTCCCCCTTAAAGGGGCTCAGTAACGTATCGCGATGTTCCCATCAGTCGTTAACTAAGATAAACTATGCTAAAACTGGCTTATTTGCAACATGATATCCAAAAGATACTGTGGGGAATTTTATCCGTCTCAGAGCTACTTCTCAGCTATCAGTTAATTCTGCGTTCAATTCGCTGGCTGATAAAATTTTGGCCGATTCTCAACTCCTGTATTAATAGGCTCCTGGTATTAGTTAACCCATTTACAGCCTCTTATCGGGTAAGTCTAGGAAGTTTGAAATTAAGGACAGTGGTCTAATTTGTCCAATTCACTGTTGAGGACCTCTCAAGAGAGGGATTAAGTGCCTTCCACTAACGATTGTTGGTTGCTTTCTCTCCCAGCAAATTCTACTGTTTATAGCTAAACAATAAAAGTTAAGTGACGTCACTAGGGGAGAAAGATAGGGCAGTGGAAAGAACACACACATGCTTTTAATTTACATATAGGAAGCTCCAGTTTTTCTCCCTTCATCTCCATAACAGTAGAAACAAATAGATAAATGAAAAAAGATAAAACATTGAGATCCTTTCTAATTTCAAATCGATGTTAAGAGCATTTCGTAATGAGTAGATATGATCAACCGCCCTCAAGTGACTGTGGGTAAACGGATAACCGTTGTTGCTGCATTATTTACATTTTTGTTTCTGAGTTGTAAAAAATGCCTTTTGCATTATCTTTATAATAATTTACCTCCGTCCAATCTAATCGTTTTAGTAAACGGAACACTTTCTGGAGTTTATATTAATCAGTTATTCATTGGTATGGCATAAATACCAGGTTAATTTCTAACTATTCTTGACTTTATAGGGAAAATGCCAGCCAATGTGAACACGGGACATGCACTAAAAATAGAGTTAAAATTTTAGCATCTTGTATCGAAATTGGTGCTTTTGTTTTGCAAGGGGAGCTATAGATAAAATCGCAAAGAAAAGAAAAAAGCCCTTGAAACGTATCAACTTTATTAAAAGCACCTTTTTTTATCAATTGACACAACTTAAATACGGCATAAAATACTATAAGGTTTTTATAGTTTCTGTTTTTTATTCTGTTTTTGTTTTTATATGTTTTGATTTTTGTTTTGTTTTAGTTGTTGTTGCTGTTGTTTGTTTGCTTTTATTTGTCTTTAAAAAAAGAGGGGTTGTAAGTCCACTTCATAATAGTCCAAAATAGGGTGACTTGGTTTATAATTCACAAAATATCCCAATATATGTTTGTGTTCTTGACAATATTTTGGAGTACAATTTGACAACTTCAAGAGACAGTGTTTCCGACATCAAAGACGTTCCATGAAGTATCTTTAAAAAATCACATTTGTTATTCGCTTTTTCCTGCTCGTCTTGCTTTACAACCACCTGTCAGTTATACGTCAAATACTTGGCAATGAGGACGCGTCTGCTTGTAGAAATAATTAAAAACCCGCTGTTGCAAGTGAGTTTTATTCGACATTAGCGTTCTTTCAAAGGATCTTTAATTTTGCTGTGAAAATAGGTAAGAATGACTTGGAATATGTTTAAAGGGTGCTAATTATGCAAAAAAAATTGACTCTACTTTTCCTTTCCCTCGCTAACTGAGGTATGATGTATTTAGAAACTGTTTAGATGAAGACTTTTAATAATAACGGTGGTTAAAATATCACTAAGGTGATTAAATTTTTAGTTGAAGTTTTCTTTATCTAACGCTTCAAATATCAGTAGAGGATCTATAAACAATAATTAGAAGTTATTACGAATCGTAGACAAATCACTCAGGGAATTGCTTGCCGTTGTTGTTAGAATATTCTCACCTATTTTCATGGCATTAATTTTTCTATACTTCTTTTAATTTTATTTCGCCAGTTTTTTCTAGGTTGTATTTTGTGGTTCAGTTTTTGTACACCTCCCACGATTCAAGATTTTGGTAAAGAATTTTCATGGATGTGTTTCAGCACAGCCTTGAAGAAATAAATCTAACCAGTTTTTGAGCGATTAACATAAATATCAATAACCATAATAATTCCTTTTCTTAGCACATGTATTATGATAATACATGTGAAATCGCATTATCGAGTGGACAAACGCAATAAATTGGCGAAGACGGATTTTTCAATGACAGCAACTGCTTTTCAAGCGTTAATTCATTCTTCTGCTATAGTCAAACTAGCAATTTTCTTATTTTAGTTTGCTCACAGTTGCAAAAACGGCAAGTAAGATGTTAATTATTTAAGAGGAAAGCTGTTTTGTCGTGGATGGTACAACTTTGCGCCTGTATAAACCATACCGTATGTGAAGGGGGATTTCTCCATATTCTACAAAAGCTTTTATCTTGCGAGTTTGAAACCGACAAAGGTATTGCTGTGAAAATAGCATTTCTCTTTCATAAAATTGCTCTACCACAACCTCACTTTCAGCAAAGAAATGATTAATTTTACAAAATGAAATAAAAAGGAAAATGAATTTAAAAAGCCAAACAAATTGCACAGTTGCTAATTACACTTCCTGTAGCTTTAGTTGGTTTATTCTTGCTAGTTATAATTAAGGCTTCTTCACGCAAACCTGGTTGACCGCGCTAGCCAGGTTACCGGGACCAATTTCGCCTTGGGTTCTCATGAGAAACTCATGAGACGATACCATCCGAACGGCCAGAATTCATCCCGCTTTCATCCCGGTAATCGAGGGTTGAACTGTTCGTATGGCAAAATTTCCAGCCAGCTCTACAGAGATCGAGAGATCGTGGTTGGAAAAAACGAGTTCTCGGGAACCGAGCCAGTCCCCCCCCCCCATATGAACACATCAAAAATTTTACAAAGGATTCAGAGGTAAAGCGAGATCTCGGAAACAGGGAAGCCCGGTCAACCGGACTGTGACACTGGGGCGGTTGGTTTATCAAAGTAAGCTGTTCAGTGGATAATGCCGGTCACGTAACTTGTAACAAATCTCACAAAGGAATGAAAGAAAAGATAGAAGAAGAGTGATACATCATATGTAAATGTCTATTATAACATAGCTAGAAAATTCCTCTAATCAAATTCAAAAGCGCGAGCGTGCTTCATGATTGAGCACGCTGATGACATCAATAACTTAGCAATCCTGAGTCTCCTGAGTGCATCCATAACTCGGCAGTACACGATAAAGCGTTTACCATGTGTTTTATAAGGAAATTTCAGAAATTTAAGAGGAAACGTTCGAATTTGTGAACCGATAGTAAGGATAGGTGAATGTTGTTGTTGTTGTTGTTGTCATCTCCACGAGCTGTGCGGGCTATGGCGTGAGATCATTCTTTGCAAAGTTGTTTTCTCTCAATAACAATTTTTCGGTGAATTAATAGTTTTCCGGCACCTAAATATGGATTTTGCAATCATTTTAGAATACACTTTCTCTCAGTTTCAGGATAAAAACATAAGCTTAACTGTGAGGAAAAAAAATATACTCACAAACATTGGCGCTTACTGCTTTGAGCGCGCCCTACAATAATAAAATTTAAGTTAACTGATGCATTGATCGCTTTGATAAGTTGCACTCGGCTGCGCCTCTTTCGTGCTCTCCAAACTTCCCGCGTGCTCAATATCTCGACATACGCACGCTGACGCATGAACTAATTGTTAATTAATATAATGCACTTGGGAAGGATTTGCTAAATACGTTGGCCCATTGCACCAAACTTAATCACACAGGTGTTTCTTGTACGGTTATGTTTATTCCAAAAACATGATGTATTAAATTAGAAACTTGCCGGCTAACGGTGCACCGATACAGTGAAAATGGGAGAGGAATCAAACAACGTGTTGCAGTCAAAGGCTAAACACGAGTCATAAGCTCAGCTCGTGATAATGTGAAACGTGACCTTAGAGTTTGCTTCAACAAAGAGAGGTTTTTTTTCTATTCTCTCTAGTGCGTAGGTCAGTACACTAGCATTCTAAACTGGCCTTGACTGAGTAAATCTTATTTTTGCCCCACTAAGTCTTAAAACTATAACCCTCTCTCCCCGCCCCTAGATATACTCCTCCTTTTTTTCCTTCCTCCCAATCTCCTAACCCTTTTTACGCCTGATGTCTTTTTTCTTACTCTCAGATCACAGCTGGTAAATACAATGTCCACAGAACAAACGATAGATTCAAATCATGACAGCGCCGAGGTTTGCATTAGGCGTCTCTCAAGAAAACTGTCGGAAGTGGAAATTGTGATGGCAACACAGGAGGGTAAAGCAAATCAGATGAAAAAGGAGAGAGATGCAGAGAAGAGTGAAAACGAACAGCTAAAAAAGGAAGTGAGAAGGCTGAATAATGAGCTTCTAAAAGAAAAAACGATTTCGGCTGCATTGATAAAAAAGAATTGTAAAGAGGAAAACGATAAGGAGATCACAGATGGAAAACAAGAGAAAGGTAATTTATTGCGAAGAGTAATTTACTACAATCCCTAACAGTACTTGAGAATGTTTGTTTTCATTATTTTCCCTCTACCATACGCAACAAGGCTATTTCCAAATCAATGACTTTGCGTAAGGAAAACGCCCTCCCTCATTTCAACGTTGCTTTATACAAACGCCGAGGCATCTGGCTTTCTTTTGAAGACAAACAACACTCCTAGTGAAAAACACTTTTAACAGTTTCGATGTCTATAGTATTGCTCTTTTATTGGTAAGCCTGGGCCTAGATGTTAGCAGAAAAACGAGAGTTTAAGCTGTCGTGGTAACTAAACTTAACCCTCGGGCGCACACGCAAAGTCGTAGCCCCTACCGTGGTACAAGGGGAGGGTTGATGGAACTCCTCCCTAGAGTTTTTGATACGTTGAAATATTTCAAAAAGATTTTACCTCTAGTGGAAAGCCTTTAATTTTCTGGACAAGATGAGGTATATTTTATGGGTGGTGCCAAGGCTGAAGGCCTGTGACGTCACTAAACATGGTCGCCATCTTGGATTTTACCAAGATTTAGAAATCAGATAAAAACAGCGAGAATTGGCAATCTTTTTTTTTATTATTTTTTGTGCCTGACATGTGAAATAAAACATAAATAAGTGCTTTGCTTCATTTTATCCACAAACTATATTTTGAAGTCATATCTCGTAACCATAGAAACTGATCATAACTTGTCTCAAAATGCGTGTGAGAGATGAACAAACGGCTACTGAAAACGTCAGGTGCTAATGTCTAATCGTCTAGCTAACAACTCCGAAAAAACCTCTTCCGAGGGTTAAATTTGCTTCCGATCTCCGAGCGTCTTCGAATAGCTTGGCCCAAGCCAAGACATGTATATTCATTTCCAGCTGTGACACAAGCACTAGCTAGAGACCCTACGGGTTATGGCAGGCAAATATGTTCTCCATGCCAGTGTCAGTTGGTGTTCCAAACAAATCTTTTGGAAGTTGAACATTATTTTTTTTAATGTAAAAACTATCTTTTGACCAAACGCATCTGCATCACGGATGCTGGCCACGAGAAAACACTCTATACCGAAACGGATTGTAACTTGAAGCCTCTACTTGTAACGACGACTGAGCTACGACAACTGTAATAACATGGCTTGCACATAAAAATGGATTAAGCCCTGGGTCCAGTTATTGTCGATGAATAAATTTCTGTAGCCAAATATATATTTTTGAGTAAGATCTACAATAAAAATCTTCAGTACTTTAGTTAGCCTCGATCATCTTCAGGTGAGACAAATTGTTCCTTTCTGATATCTTGATAGATCAGGAAGTTTCCCGTGGTGGACTTCTATGCATTGAAAAGAGATCTGACTGGGGATGCTCGTCGTTTCGCTTAGGGGTAGAAAGTACAGATTTTGGTATTACTTAGGGTGCTCAGGACCTGATTAATTGCCAATTTTTTTAGACATAAAGGCATTACTTAGGGCTGTAAGTAGCGAAATATCCACATAAACATTGTCAAATATTGTCACACTGGGTTGGAGTAGGGTCTCCTTTTAAGATCAGATAAAGGCTTAAACCACGCCCAAATTAGTCTCGCTCCTTTAAGGGTATTAGCGAGCATCTCAACCACCTTTACTTGGGAGTACCACCCTCCCCTCGCGGAAAGAAGGTTGGAGGCTTACGCAGTTTTTTGCCTAATCAGGTGAAGACGATTTTGTGCCTTCCCAGACACGTAGAGGAAGTTTACCTGTTTCATCACTGTGGAAACCATTTCAGCGAAGAGGCTTCCAAGACTTCCCTAAAGATCTGAGAAAGTTGCTGGACAGACGAAGCAACGAGTTACTTCAGCAAAAGCAGCAGTACCGGATATTTGAACACAGGTTTAAACAACAGGCTGATAGATGCATTAAAATGGATAGCGACTTGGAACGCCTCGACCAACTGCTGGTCGAATTACTTGGGCTGCACGCAAAGTGTCATGGCTGTTCTATTTTTCAGCACAATAAGATCGTTATCTTAGGAAAGAAAATAGAACTCCATTGCACAAAGTTGATTATGTCCTGTATTGCAATGGTTCTAGTGGTGTTATATATTTTCTTTTCATAGGAAAACTAAGTGAAAATTAATACCGTGGCATTTCCACGAAATTGTTGCTCGTTGAAACGGTGCTTAATGGATTTAACTAAGACATAACGCAGGGAAAGAGGAAGAACATGTCCTAGTTTAGTTCACTTGGTAACTACCGTTAGAATCAATAGTCATTTATGATACAGTACAAGGCATTTACTAGATCAGCCCGAAAGGAGCAACTTTTTTAGGCTTCGTTCAGGTATAAATGTATGAAATGTTAGGGAATTCATGAGTTGCAGTATGTGAAAGGATAGCTAGGATAATCTAATGTTAGGTATTATGAGGGTCTTTGATTAAAATGTTGGAAAATACGCTCCCTTTTTTTTTTGTCATTTTATTTTATTAAATGTTAAACGAAAATGACAAAAATTCTTCCAGTTTTAGAGATTTTGTTCTTATTAAGTATGTAAGTTAAAGGGGTGTACCATGAACTAGGTACAGTTGAACACTCCACAACGGCCTCTTTGGGAACAGAAGAAAGTGACCGTTGTAGAGAGGTTTAAAGAAGATTCAATGTATGGACTGTCTGCCAGAAATGTGGCCGTTGTAGAGAGGTGGCCGTTAGTAGAGGTTCGATTGTATACGAAGGGGTACTTTTTTCTGTCAAAAATGGTATGGTTTAACCTCGGGGCGGAGTCTTCCCGTATAAAACATTATTGAGTAACCAACCTACCCCAGCCCCCGAGCAATAGACATATCTTAGTTTCACAGATCAACTCACTTTTTTCCCACTCAAACGTTTTGTTAATAACATATTTTTTAGTTACTTCCATTTTTTTAGGGGCACCCAACGTCAATTTTCGGAAAATATCTGTTCGGAAGACGATTTGAGATCTAGAATTTTCGGAACATTGTTGTAAAATTTCTTGCTTGCCTGTCTCATAATTACCCATTTTTAACGGGATTTTTATCCTAAAAAGGTCACCTGGAATTTTCGGGAGCCTTTTTTTCTTGCTGAATTTTCGAAAAGGAAAGTTTTGGTCCCTATAATTTTCGGATCACTAGACGTTCAGCTTGGAAATCCGAACTGATAAAAAAAATTGGGAGATAAAAATGTGCCTATATCTACCGTTTAAATACTAAAATACGTTTAACAATGCAATGTTTAAGTGGTTTTGAACCATATTCTCGTTGGTTGCCCCCGATTTTTTTCTCATTTGACAACAGTGGCTATTACTTGGTAAACATTCATGTCAACCATGTCAGCGAGTGTAGTACAGACATGAAGGGCCTAGGAACTCAAAGAAGCAGTTCAACGGCCTGCGAAAACAGCGGACATTTCACTACGCCACCGCTGGTTACCCTGCGAAATGACGTCTGAGAATCGCGTCACTATCTAGCCCGTTCCAGGTTCTCAGATAGTGCGGAAGACGCGAAAGAGTGGGGAAGACGCGAAAGTGAAAGGTACTCGTTTTATTTTCATAATCCCCGCGGACCCGACTTTCTCGAAGCCTGGAACAGGCTAGTCACTATCAAGATCTGGGTGTTAGTGCTTCAGATTGGTCGCGTCGGGTCGGACATTTGCTTCAACCAATCAGAAGCACTATCCAGATCTGGCACGAGTCGATGGAATTTCTACGTTCGTTTCTCAAAACACATTTCGCGGGAAAACCAGAGTGGTGGAGTCGTTCAAAATGTCAGCTGTTTTCTCAAGCAAAGTGGTGTTTCAAGGGTTACAATTTTATCAGTCACACCGTTTCATAATTTGGGGCAGTAGTCACCATAACTTGTAAAATTTATCGTTAAGATGACAATTTCATATATAGTTTCATATGATTTATATGAAATATCATTAAATAGATCGATAATAATAATATCAATAATAATACTAATGATGATCGCATGGAGATCCCTGTGACAGTGGTGACGATATAGTTTCATATGATTCATATGAAATATCATGATGGATGGATAATGTTAATAAACAAGGCCACAGTTAACTTCTGCTTGTTTTATTCTAACGACATTAAGAATTAAATTAATATCAATATCTAAATTACATCCATTTGACACTGATGCAAATTAAGCAACTTGCTACTGTTCTCCTTCGGGCATTTTGGACCACGCTTCAAAGAGGGTTCCGTTGAGTCCCGGCGTTGAGTTGTCTGATGAGCTATCCAATGATCATTTGAAAGGTTAAATAGTCACCATTAGATAAAACAACCAATTGATAAAATAACTCCACAACGCAAATAAATCGACGCCGTAATAATCCTCTGCTGGAGAGGATGGCAATCTAAAACTACTGGAAACTAACAGAAAATGAAACAGAACACCTGTGACTAGAAATGTGAGCAAAAACAAAACTAACGCGCGGCAACTACAGCAAAATACTCCATATACAGAAGGCAGAGCGCGCTTAAACATTTTCATAGCTTTTGCTGGTTTCCTTTCATCGCCGCGAACTGAAGTTATTTCTAAGTTAGCCTTGTGTTGCAAAACAGCTTTCTCCTTATCGGTTTCATCCATTCCCGTGACTTCACGCGCCTGCGATGATCCAGCGCTACAATGTGGACAGTCATGCGTAATGGACTCCGCCAGCTCTTGTACTCTTTTATCGAGGTTGCGTTCAGCAATTTCAAGTAACCTCTGGCTTTCACTTAAACGATCAACTTCAAGATAAACTTTTTCGAACTTAGAAAGCCCTCGATCCATTACTCCTTTTATTTTTTCAACTTCTTCACCTAAACTCTCAGAAAAATCCGCCACAGCATTAACGTGTTTAGCTGTTTTCTCGCACGGACGATTCCTGTCGCAAGAAACGCCATTTCTTTTGATCAGTCTGTTTGTAAGCTCTTTGTTACGTTCAATTTCTCTTATAACTTCTACTTCTTTCTCCGTTAATTGTATTTGTAGATCGTACACTTGCTGGACCAATTTTGCATTTTCTTGTTCTAACTCGATTTTTGTTTGCTGCATCTCCACCCACTTATTTTCAATTCGCAACATTGCGAGACCTGTAAAGAAAATACAACAACAATAGAGTGCAACTCGGCTTACATTAGAACAACTTCTAAAAAAACGCTTTTTGTCTAAAGCAAACGTGCATAATGCATTCCAAGACACGAAACAATATTAAAATGAGGACAGGCCAATTGCAAATTTGTAAATCTTTAGCGCTTATTATGGAAGTGCATTCAGCCCTGACTGAGTCTGTAGCTAGATTATAGAAGCGCGTATACTAATGAAATAACCACAATCAAATAATCTAAATGAAACATAACAGGAGTAACATGTTTAAAAACCGTAACTGGCGAGATAAAACCAATTTAGAAGGTATTCACAAACAGTTACAAGTTAGGCAAACGGGCTCGGGGCTGCCGAAACATATCTCCATCTAGGTTTAGTGCGCATTTACTGAAGGTTGATATTCACCCTGAATGACCCTGGGTTTCTTTTTTAACAAATAGCTACATGATATGCTAAAACTTCAACTTCTTTTCCGCCTAGATCGAAGGGTTAAATCGAGTTTACCACTCATCAATATTAGTGTACTAACGAGACACTTTTTTTTCAAAAATTTATTACACTCGTTAAAATGCAACAATCCTCTTAACTCTAAAATGAAACCATCAGTTGTGTCTCAATTGCAATGTATTAGGTCACTTAGGAGTGGCACAGAGAAGTGATCCATAAAACGATCGCACCATACTGTTCCGTAAGGGCTCCTTCTTTTCTCCCCGTCGCTGTGTAATCCAAAAAATCCATTATATTTTCCCCTTAGCACAAATATTCAATGCATTTTTGTCAGTTTGTTGATTTTTTGCACCCATACCCTGTGCACGATTAAGGAAGATTGGCAACCCAATCATTACTTATATGTCTTCCCTTATGGGCTGAGGAACTCGTTTGGCTTTATGTTAGCTACAAAGCTCCTCACCTTCATTTGTCCAAACACCTGTCCACCAAATGAACAACCCTGCCCTTTTGACTAAGCCACGAACACATTTCCTTGGCAAACCGAGCATACAATCCAGGACTGTTTGCTCTTCCTTTAAAGGTCCTAATGACAAAAAAAACATCTTAGAATCAGGCTTCATAGTTTTCCAATCCGATTATTTTATTCCACTTAAGCGTAAAATGCTCTAGTATGGCACAGGAAGGGGATCTCAAATGAGGATCGAAGACGCTGCGCTTTTTCATTAATACCGAACGGAGTTGAGTGTATTAGGCACTCTCCACACCAAAGCTTCGCGTCCATACGAGCGATTTTGCATTGATTTCGACCCTTCCGGCCAAGCTATCAGAAACGCTTATCTGACGTGCTTCTTCGTTTCAGGATGTCTTCGGACTCTCATGTTTCTCCTTGCACCAGCGGTACTCTTAGCCAATTATCAGCTTTTCAACAAGACATGAATCTAAATATGAGTGTCTACGAACCATTTCTATTCCAACCTTTAGTAGGAGGGAGCTTGTCTATAAAATGTATACGAACATGAAGTCCCACTAGGGCGGCTTCGTGCTCTCCTACCCCGGGGGGGGGGGGGGGGGGGAGGGCTACTTTATATGTTCCAGTTTTGACAGAATAGGCACTCCCTTATATACCTTCTATTGACAACTGATACCCCTTTCACAAACCTATAGTTTAGAACTTTGATCGTCTAACTGTGCAAAACGGAACATTCATTAAACTCGTCTGTTTAGCTGATAGCCCTTGAATTGATGAATGAATGACAGATTTCGCTACTCTTTCATATACTTCAACTAGTGAAATTCCTGCACTTTCATATCCCACAGAATGATTCCTGGAGTCGGAAAAAGGAACCCGAGCTTTTAGGCGAAGCCTGCTCGTATATGGCATTATGGGGAGTACCTTCCCGATCTTCGTGCAAAGCCCCATGAAGTTAAGAGGATTCCAACGTTCCTTGACTGTTACCATAACATCGGTTGAAGTTCAAACGGCACAAAGTAGCAAACCGAGGCCAGGCCCGAAACGTCTGGAAATTATAGGACTTTTAAGAATTATAAGCCATTATCCTCCTTTAAAGCTTTTTTTTTCTTATTCTCAAGAGTAAAGTATAGCTTTGATATTATACTGGAAGATCAAAGCCGGTGTTTTGTTTCCTATTAACGAACAAATATCGGTTTGGTTCAGGTTCAAAGTCCAAGATATGCATTCTACCACTTTCCCGTAACAAATCAGTTTCTAAACTGACGCACGCGCCAATAGATAGTCAATTTAAAATGTAATGTCGCTATTCTTTGTAAATTGGAGCATTGCTAAACATTTAAAAAAAGAAAAAACACGCACTTCAATCGTGAAGAAATAGATCGAGTATCCATCTCAGTTCTTATGAGACAAAATTTATTACTTTTTTTTCTTCCTCTTTGTCTTGCAGTTGGTAATTTGCTCCGTTAAAATAAGTAAACAGTAATTTAAAAAAAAAAAAAAAAATCTGTGAATGTCTTTAACTAATCATGATGTAAGAGATCTCTCAATTTATGTTAAATAAAATACCTGTGTTGTGGACTTCACATTCTTTACATTGCGGAAGTTTAGAAGACCTTGATTTCCCCTTGCGGTGTACCTCAGTGCGAAGTTCTTCGACTTCATGTCGTAGTGAGCTGTTAAGAGTGATAGCCTCATCCCTTTCTTCCCTCAGGTAACTGGAAGTGGCTCTTTGCTGTTCAAGTGAGTATTCCAATAAACTCAACTTGTTTCTGAAGTAATTTAAATCTTGCTCATCCTTAATTTTAGCCGCTGTTGGTACAGAATCGTCGGAAAAGCCAAATGTATCGTAACTAACTTCTTTCTTGCTAGATGGTAGTCCACTCTCTGAATCGTCTTCCACTAAGTAAGGGGTTCCCTCCATTGCAGACCATTTAAAGCAGCTCTGAAGCCCCTGAAAATTAAATAAACCGAACAAAATGCTTACATCACAATCAGCCGAGATGTGAAGAACTAACCGAAATCGTTTACGTCAGCTGCTTAGATTAGTTTCCGCGCGCAGTATCAAATCTTTCCTGATGAGCCGGTTAAAATTAAATGACTTTTCCCAAATTGCTCTTTTATTAATCCGGAAATAGGTACGTGTCATGCGCAATAAAGAAACTCTGAAAACTCTGGGACAACCCACGTTGTTCACTACATAAGATGAAGATTAAATAAACAAAATAAAAAAATCGTAGCATTTTTTTAAAAACATAAATCACAAGAGTTAATATATCGCACTGACAAATTGACCGCGTTTGTTGCTGTTCGAGGTGTGTAATAATAAATGAATTTTTAATTTACCGTTTCAGTGTGCAAAAAGTTTAGCACGTGCTATAATGACTAATGCTTTCGCAAACAACGATTTGCTGTTTTGACCTTTGAAAGATAATACGGCCAGGATTAATCTTTGTACTGTAAACGTGTTTCTCTGTTAAGTTGAAAACTAGGAAATTAGTAGACGGAGATAGACTTTAACCCGTATTCGTAGCCTTTGACAAACCGCACAAACATATCGCCTGACTTTGAAAAAGGCGTCGGCGTTAACTCTGTATAGTTGTAGCATAATTGGCCATAAGTGATTTATTCTGTTTGAATAATTTTTTGACGATTATGTTTTAAAGTTCGACCAGTCAGTATGAACAGAAAGCATAAAAAAAGAGATAAACTCAGTGTCAGTCTCCGACTAGTCACGAGTGCGAGAATATTATTTATTGGGTACTTCTAAGATTTTGCACATTTTCTTTATCTGTTATAATATTCGAATGCAAAACAATCTGTTATAAGGTGGGTTAATTTTTTTTTTCAGTCTATTTTTTCTCAGCCAACTCGATTCGTCTACCTTAGCTTACTTCCCTATATCCGAAGTCTAAGAGAACCACTGTATGAGGTGGTTTATAGGTGTTACGTTTTTAGAGAAGATAATTCGTGATAACTTACCTTATCGTCTTGTGACCAAGGAGAGAGTCTTCAACCGGTGTTAGCCTCCTGCCGATCCACGATGAAGGGCCGTAGCTGTCTTAATTGGCTTAGTCAAACAGCAAAGAAGCCACTGCGCCCCAATGACTCGATCGTGAGAGTGAGTGATCAAACCAGTCGGATGATATACTAAAATAGAGAAAACACAATGGACTAATGGACTGTCAAGTGCAATTGTACAAATTCCAATTTAACCAAGAGAGGATCTCTGTCAAAACTAATAGGTCGGACCGGATGTTGCTAATTTTCGCCATTTAAATATACGCTTTGTTTCCCCTTCACTGTCCGTTACCAACAGTTGACTATTATTTAATTAATTATTATTCATTGTCATGTTTATTTCTCCTTTTTTTTTTATTCATAGGAATCGAGGTTATGGAAGATCTTTGGAAGGGGGTGCCCAATTCAGGGGGTATCGTGAGTTTGCGCCGTTGCAGTCCTTTCCCAACAATTGTGGCTTTAATCTATTCCATAAAAAGTAGTTGCCTATGACACAGGCTAACAAAAGTTGAATTTTTTTTCGCAAAATTTAATTTTGGATACTATATGACCTCTCCATCTGATTCCTAGTAGGCAAATTGCAAAGTAAAAACTTATTTTTCATGCACATTCTCGTCTCATTTTGGCGTGATTGTAGGGCAGTAATAGCTTGCAGTGGGAATTTGATCTTATAAAGGACACAATGACTGTATAGTAGTGCTACTTGAAAGCCATAAAGGAAGAAACAGACGGCAAACTAGGAAAAAAGGGAGAAAAAAGTTTTTGCTTGGAAGCAGTTTGTTTTCTAAATGAATTCAATGACAGTCTCGGAGAGAAGGAACTGGGCGGAAGTTACCACCCAGGATCATTCCGTGACTGATCGGATCGGGCCATCAATTAATGAATTTTATAGAAAGGAACGTCAACTTACGAACAAATGAGGTGGCCTAATCTCAGGCTCTCTGTTTGGGGAAAAAAATAGCATCTAGATCACGGCAAGGGACGGACCATCACAAAATTTCGGGGGGGACTGATTGGGGAATTTTAGGGCTGCATGAAGTTTTTTCAAGATTTGTTTTTTTTTTTCGTTTAAGAACATTTCCCTTGTACGATGTCTTTTAGGCCAGTGCATGAATATGTATTAGGGTTATTTGGTGTGCTTGGATTTTTTTTTCCATTTAATTATCCCACGCGCGAATCAGTATTTTTTTGTATTTCGCCCAACTCCCCCCTTCTCCTCCGCCCCCAATAAGTTGGCGAGGGAGGCCGTGGAGGGTAGACTCTTAACGGCGGCCTGGAAACGGGCCCCCGGGAGGGTACTTTAGGAATTTCTGGGTGGGGATGTGCCGCTGGGACCCTGGAACCCTTAACCTATACCAGAGTAAACTCCCCAAATCCCCCCTATCCTAGAGTAGCTGTTTCCCTGGTCTCCCCCGCCCGGTAAACGGGCTTTGAGAGTCTAGGCGGAGGGCTAGAAATAGGAAACATTTTTTCTTATTTCTAAATCTATTTTTTCTTAGAATGCAGGATCATCTTGTTCTTCATTTCAGAGGGCATTTTTTCTTTGGCAAAACTGACCAGTGCTCCTCTTCCTCAGGCTTAGCTTACGTATGCGGCCGTCTCTCCTGTCTCCCCTCGTTCCTAAATGAGCCTGTTCAGGCTTTGTCCCTTACCCAGGGAATCAAAGCTGCCAACCAGCGTCGACGCGATCTGTCACTGACGTGTCATGTCATCTTCGTGGAAGAGCTCACCAGGTATTTTGGTCATGAAGATAAACCTGGATATAATGAAAGCCGGTTATGGCAAAAGTTTTGTGCTAGCCTGCGTAGCTAGCGGTTTGTTCAGCGAGATGGAGGAAAAAAAAAGCTGCGAAACGTCGAGAAATGGTTCCACTGCCGTTCCACTGAACTGTCTGTCACGCGTCGTTGCGTGACAGATGTCCAACGTCTAGACCATCCCACAATCCCAAGCGCAGAGCCTCTTATGCGCGCCTAATTTCTTTTCACCTTCATCGACCAGCTCATTCCACAAGTCTGCACAGGATAAAATCGAAAATGGCGTCCGCAATGGTGAGTAGACGGTTACTGTTGCTTAAAGCTTCAATGAGTAACACAACTATCGATAAAAGGTTTAAAATCACTGATTGGTACTTGTGATCACAGCCATGTCGCATCGATTCGAGATTGTTGATTTTTTGCAAAGCTGTTGAAGGGTCCGAAGTGTTTGACCCGTTTTGCAGATGCATCCTTTTTAAACTTACGTTGTTAAATTGCTGTCCTTGATAATCAACAATATGGTAGCGCAAATTGACTTTCAAGTACCCCATGTAAAAATATGAGATGCGGTAAATAGCTTGCCATCTTTTCGATCTATATTAGGGCTGAGTGGCGCTTTTGTAAACATCAATTATCTGGGGCTTGAAAGCGTGCATGAACATTTCAGCGCTAGTTAAAGACGTGTGAATTGTAATGAATTTGTGATTTATGGGCGTTTCAGGTCACTAAGGTAGAGATGTTATTTTCGTTCCCTTAGAAGGTTTATCATATTTATGCAGAGAAGTTCAACTTCAAACCTTTTAGACGCTACATGTTATAAATTATTTAAGTTAGCTGTTCCTGTGTATGTTTATTGTTCCCTGACAAAGCGCCTCGTCTTCAATCTTTAATTTACTGTTTTACATGAAAGCTTATTTGATTTTGAAATAATGGTCAAATTATTATAATTTTTTCAAGCATTTCATAAGCCTTCTTGAGTTTATTTTCCATGACATGTTTTGGAATATTTTAGTAGTTATTTGAACGTGATTTACATGACTTTTTGTACATGTGAGCGCAATCAGTGTCGAGCGTGATAACTATTGTGTGAATTTTCCATTTTATAATATTTTACGCTTCCGCCCTTGATCTGTTCAATTATCAGTTCTTTAAAGGTGTTATACGTCAGAGATTTTAAGTCTTCTTATACATTTAAGAGTATAAAACTGTTTATTTCGTTCTTGGGTAAGCTTTCAGCCACATATTTCACTGTAACTTTTCATAGGTACTTCTTGCAATAGTATGAACATCTAAATTCTCTCCACCAAAAATGGTTTATCAATATTGCATGCAATTGTCAAGCAGACAAAGTATAGAATGTAGAAAATTATAAACAATAAACAATATTTTTTTGTCTATTCAATGCTTTTGCTGAAAGGAAACTGTTTCTTAACCTTATAGATTCTGTAAATGAGAATGTTTTAATCTGAAACCAGAACATCATTGAGCTTATGTGGAATGATAAAGTAAAATATAACATTTCTTTTGAAAATATTTTTCAAGCATATAAAGATGTTGTTAAAATATTTATTCTGAACTTGGCATTGTTTAGTTTGTAACCACAATCACACAATAATATATTTGATGCTGTTATATATCCTATTTGAAATAGGCAATAAAAATTAATACCAAATTCACAATGTTGATGGGCAAGGTCAAATAAGTGAGCATCTCTTCGTATTTTAGTCACAATAGCGAGCAATGCTATTCAGTAAATAAAACTCCCTTCTGGCAGCTGGTAATAGGTATGTCTGAGGATGATATAGTTGTACTTCAGAAGCAGTCTGCGTGAAAAACAGGTGCATGATTCTATGAACAATCCATTCAACAATAGAATAATATTTATGCTGTTGTTGGATGGATTGTTGGATTATCATTTGATGTGCCAGTGAGCCAGTAAGATACAGGGTTCAATATCTTTTTGTTTTACAACAGGATGTTCATTAGGCATCTGAGATCAGAGAATTCTCTGTTTACTATGCAGAATTCTCCTGCAATCGTTTCGTAGCCTATGACTAGTTTTTATTCAGACGTGGAGCCTCTTTCAAAATATTCCCCTGCAATGTTACACCTTTCTCCTGCTACTAGAATTCTTAATGAAAATCCTGTTACAATAATCCTCTGAATTTGTTCTGAAGTCCCTCTATCAATGGCTTCAGCGTCTTCTTCAAGTATGTAACCTCTTTTGAAGTTCATGTTTAAGTTTATTAAAAACACTTTGGATACATGCTATAATTAATCCTTGCCTGCAAAGTAGCCTACAGCTAATCGAGGCAGGAAGGAAAAGTAAAAAAAGTTACAATAATAGGGTTGAAACATAAAAATAAAGTTAAACAGATACTCAATATGTCAATTAAAGTATGCACACCAACATAAGTATCCTCCTGTATCAAAATATTCAGCGGCCAACTCTTTGGGGTATTCTTAAATTTATATTTAGGTAGAACTCTGCCACTGTTGGGAATACTATTCCATATTTTTGCACCAGTTCTTGAAAAGGACTTCTTCAGATGGTCCATTCTCGAGTGCCTTGATTCATGACATCATGTTTGGTATCAGATTCTTACTTGACTTGCATTTGTAAAACAGTTTTTTTGTCCATGTAAAAAAATGAAAGTTTAGTTCATAACTGTTTATGTTTCTCTGGTTTTTACTTCACTCCCAGAAATGGCCCAGGTCAAAATTTACCCTCCCCCCACCGAAAAAAAAAATATTAATAATGCTGAAAAAGAAATATGTGCTTGATAACAGAACATTGTACACTGCCAAATACAATCTAGGTTTCATTTGAATGGTCACACCACAGTGACTTTTCCACAGACTCAAAAGTTATAGCATCCTTAAAAGATCCTGTCGTGTATGTAGGATGTATATACAGTGGTACACCACTACATGTACGTTGTTGGTTTTGTTTAATAAAATAAAAAAATAAGTCATTTTTATAAACCAGCTTTAGAAAGTACATGTAGTTACAGTAAACAAAGGCTTCACTAATGATTTCCCACTTATACTTGACTTTGAGTGGCAGCTTAAATTTACATGTATGTCGGGGTACAATATATGTTTTATCTTATTATAATACTTTTTCAATTGATAATGCACCTTACATGGTATAATGTGTGTGTAGATAATGTGCTGAAGTAAAGCAGCTTGTTATATTAGGGATTAGGGTATAATGACTCACTTTGAAACAGTACAGGACACTGTAGTTTAAAATACTCCAGCTGGTGAAGTCATTGTTTTTTGTACTGTTTAGCCTTTGACTTCAAGGTTTTGTAGAGTAAAGAGCAAAAATAATGGATGTGATTCTTGCTAAGGTTCTGTAACAACCACCATCTGCTGTTTTTACCTTTTTTGAACAGTACATCGCTTGTGTTAAATGTTCTTTTATTCAGAACTTTTCTTTTTCCCACTGAGCTTTGTACATTTGCTTTGCAATTCCATGCAAGTATTGTACATGTATACCTACAAGTAACTTACAACATGAAGGCAAAAAATTCTTTCTCTGTTGTTTCATGTTCAGTTTTTTGAAATCAGAGCACTTAATTTAAACCACAGCTTATAACTAACAGTTTTGTAATATCCATGTTGTGAGCATGATGTTTTTTTTTGCAGATGAGTTCCATTTTGTACATGTACATGAATGTGTATGAAATTCACCAGCCAAACTTCTCTTAATTGTTGTTTTACAGGCTCAGAAAGATCGCATCTTTATAAAGGGTGGAATTGTTGTCAATGATGATGAAATGGTCGAGGCTGATGTTTTCATTGAAAGTGGACTGATAAAGTAAGAAATAAACTGCAAAATTGTAGTTACATTTAGATGCAAATATTCTTTTATTTTTGATAAAATAATTATTTTTAAACTATCCCAGGGTGCAATGAAAGTCAGTTATACAGTTTGCCATTCGGGCAAGCTGTAGCTAGCATGTTCTAGCTCAAAGTCACCTTAACTAGCCTGAAAAATAGATATTTGATGAGCAAGATGATTACAGTAATGTTCTTCTGCAATTTGAATACCCCTAAGCAAAATCCACTAACCCCTGGCTATTGGACCATACTTTCTTTGCACACTGCATCTTAATTTAATTTATATTTTACTCAGTCAGTTAGAGAGGGATTATAATGAAAAAGCAAGCTAGCGTGGGTATTACAGTCACAGGTAAATCCTTTTATTGAAAGAAAAGAAGAGAATTGTGCCACACTACATGTACATGTATATATTATAACTTTAATCAAAATAGACATAAAAATGATAATAATAATAATAATAATAATAATAATAATAATTAATTTTGTTGTTGTTTGTTAAACTTTGCCTAACCTCCCCTTTTCAGGGATGTTGGTAAAAATCTTGTTGTTCCTGGTGGAGCAAGAGTTATTGATGCTAATAAAAAACTTGTCATCCCAGGTAATAACCCTACTAGACAAAAGGCAGCATTTTTTGAACTATAGTTTTCACTGTTTAATTGTGATGATTAGTTTTCTGAATATCTGTCTGTAGGACTGTGGGACAGTTTCTGGTCATTCCAAGGTTGTGTTAACCAGCCAAAGAAATTTTTGCTTAGTCACATCTCTCTTCTGACCAGTCAAAAAACATGTATTAAAAATAACATGATCTAATAACTTGAAGGTACTAGCCTAACAGGTAAAAACATAAAGTGAGAAAGATGCTTGTCTTCTTGAAATGACTTGTAATGGTGTGAATTCAAAGTAGTAATTCTTTATATTTTTCTGCTCGCTCATTTACTCATTTGAGTGCCGCTCAAAGTGAACGGTAAACCAAAAGTTTGTCTGGACAAATGGTTTTCTTGGCTAGATATTGTCCTTTGACAAGTGGTTATTAATTTTTGAGCCCTGGTCTGCTTGTCAGGCAGTTTACCTGGACAGATCACCAACAGGCCACTGACAGTTGACCATAAATACCAACCTTATACCCACGTTTCCAAAGCATTGAACTACAGGAGCTTTTCTTCAACCCAGGGTGCATCTTCAGCTAAAGTTAAAGCCTGGTTTCCATAACATTCATCCCGATTGCCCCATCCATGTAAGAATAAGAGTGATGATTTCTGGGATAGCCTTCAATTGCTCCGATCATCTTAGTCGTCTGAGAATTTTTCCATGTGATCACTTCAAATTCTACACAATTGTCCAATTTGTCTGCAAAAACTCAGTTCTACCCAAAATGATTAAGGTCATCCCAATCGTCTGGGTCTTTTGCATTCGTCCAGGTAGTCATATAATTGTCCCAATCTTGTGAACATTAATATTTTGAGATGACTGAGGTGATTGGAACAATTATGGAAACCAGGCAATAGATAAGGTACTGGGCTGGGCAGCCTGTCAATGGACGACCAGCCTACAATTTTGCTTAAAACCATACTGGCTATTATCAGCCAACTGTGCCAGCAAACAGCCAACAATCAGCCTACTATCGACCAACAGATACTGAGATTTGCGAATGAGTAACACTACATGTAGTGTCAATTTTTTTCTTAACACTCACCAACTGTCACTTTGCATGATACTGTATTTATTTAGGTGGAATTGACAGTCACACACACATGCAGCTTCCATTTATGGGTACTGTTGCTGTTGATGACTTTTACTCTGGAACAAGAGCAGCACTGGCTGGAGGAACCACCATGATCAGTGAGTGATAATCCAAACAAAAAAAAAGTATCAAAAGAACCCCCTACCTTGTAGCCATATAAATCCGTACGTCTACAGTACAGTTTATACTGTAATGCACAATGCGCAGCAATGTGAAATTTTAGTGGCAGCCCTGCAGAACTGTTATACATGTACGTGACTGTACAATGAAATTTAATTTAATTGATATGCAGTCTATGTAAATAGAATATTAAGTCTTTATATTATTTGAAAGCTACAAAATAAACTAAAGCTTAGATTCATTATATAAAGAAAGTGTTAAGTTTTATTGTTTTGATAGATACAGCTGTACATATGTATCATACGATGACATTTTTGTTCGATATTTTTCTCTATCGCAGTTGACTTTGTGATTCCACAAAAGGGTGAATCGTTGTTGGAAGCTTACGAAAAATGGAGAAAATGGGCTGACGAGAAAGGTACAAGTTACTCTTCCCTTATTTACCAGGGTTTACAATTGTAGGTATCCCTGTACAATGCCTGCAGTGCATTTGGTGAAAACACCATTATACAGATGCAGAATGGATTTGACCACTAAATACGTTGGATTGACTTAAAGGGCAACTCTCGGGAAAATTACCCCTGTTTTTTAAGTTCTCTATGGTTTCCCAATGGCATGTAATGTCTCTCTTTGGTGAAATTTCGGATATATCTGCGAAACTTATTTTTTTATACTTTTTTGAAAACTCGATTTTTGCCGCCATTTTGAAAACATTCGGATTTCAGGTTAGTCACGTGATTTTACGTCACACGTGTGGAACACGGATTGCCAAGTGAAGATTATAAGAGAAAAACGCACCAAATTTCTCTTGCAAATAAAGGAGAAATAGAGCCTCTACTGTCATATTAACGTTCAGGAAAAGCATTTCGATGATGGTTCCAATTTTTAAATTTACACGGGCATCAGATGCGGGTGATTTAGATTTTTTCTGTATTTTTTTTGTTAGGGTATTTTTGAAGTCGCGTGAGACATTTATCGACCCGAGGTCAATAATTGTAAACAGCTAAGCTCCTAATCTGCTACGTATAATACAAAGAACATCTTTCCTATAGCAGATTTAAAATTCTGATAGAACCATTAATGTTACCTGATGGGTGTTGATGCCCTTCATTCCTCGAAAACGACTTAATTTTTTCCTGGGAAATACTCGCATCTTTGAAGAGAACTCCGTCACAGACCACCGTACCGGCCTGATTCTATACCGCCTTTTGTGTTTTCACTTAAGTGTGTTGTTCTCTTGTCTGAAATCTGCAGGTTCCGTCCATTTACCTTTGCTTCTAAACACGCGAAATAAAACTCACTTCTCGCCGAAAATTGCGATTTTATGATCATCGTTTTGAATGTAGTTATTCGAGATGTGCTCTCGAGATTGTAGCGTCATTCCATCGCAAAACCTGCACACACGCTAAAATTACATGTAATGGGCCTTTTAAGGATGGAAAGAAATGAAAACAGTTCAAAAAAGTTGATTAAAATAGGATTGCTTCATTATCTTTAGTGGTACTTTGTACCCGTCCTACCCGCGAACACTATAAAACTGCCTTGATAGCCACGCGTGTCACGCTTCTTTTGCAATACTTCCCTTTGGGACAAGAAAGGAAAAAGAAATTATTAACCCGTTTTTAAATCCCCGACGCAGTACTTTTGGAAAATTCCAAGGAGAAAAATGCGATCCATAACGGGAGTGAAAAAGGAGAAAGAACTAGGCAAGGTTCCTGCAGTATGAACCTTTTTATTGAAGGTTATGGCTCAAGCACCATAACTGAAAGTCTTTGCTGGCTATTAAGAAAATTCAAGGGCTTTAAAAAACTACATGTTGAACCTGCAACTGAATACCCCTACACTACTTGCTGCATCCAAAGAGAGGCCCAACAGAGATGAGGCAATGGGTTCTTTCGTTCGCAGATAAAATCTTTCCAGCCTTGTCAACTAAAGAAGGACTACAATGCCCTGCAATGTTTTGATTCTTTGTAGTTTAGGCTAAGCTAGGTCACTACTGCAATTAGTGACTTAGATGACCATGCACTGTATGGTCCACTTAAACTGTGACCGGTTTTCTTTATTATTATTGCCTTCTCAATTAAAATATGCAAGATGGAAACAATCCATTTGTGAATTCTAATTTAAAAATGAGGATTTCCCATTATAACCTGAAGATATACAGCAATGAAAATAAAATACCATTTTATTATTAAGATATAAAGTTTCAACTTGTACATTATTTGCCAGTTAACAATCACACCTGCTGGAAAAAAAAAAGGGTGACATGTTATTAGTCAAACACTAATCCGCCATTATTATTCAGAAGCTGTGAGCAAATAGTTGAGAAGAATCATGTATTTCCCACACACTGACACCATTGGACTTTAAAAGACCATGTAGTCTTATAGATTTTTTAGTTCCAACAATTATTGTTGACATTGTTTGCTGGGTAACAATCATTTTAATGGCAACAAAGTTACTCTAGCCCAGTCTTCCAGTGGTGAGTGAGAAAATTGCATCATATTTTATATACAGTAGGGTTATTTGCAATACATGGTATATTTATTCATCCGGCCCAGTTGTTCGAAGGCCGGTTAGCGCTTAACCCGGAGTTAAATTTAACCCTGGTTTCTTTTTCTTGTGTTCAAAAGCATTTTCTCGGATAATTTTCTCTCTTATTTGTAGAGCTTCCAATCATCAACTTGTGGACAAAAAGAATTAAAACTGAATTGCTTTTTAAGCTTCAAATCTTAATTCAAATCTCGCACTAACCCTGGGTTATCTTAACCCAGCTTTGAACAACTCGGCCCTGCACAATGGAATCCTGTGAACTCCATCTCATCCTCCAACCTTTCAGGCTCCTGGAAATGAGGTCGTATGCACTTAACTGCACAGGAATCAAGGACGGTAATGTAACTCCTGTGTCCCTGCCAAGGGAGCCCCAGTATCACCTTACCAATTGCCTTTAGGCAATGTGCCTGCTTTTTTTATGATCTGATTCTTCATATGCCAAGGCACCATGCTGCTGCTTGTATTGCCATGCAGCTCGTAACACCCAGTAATTCAGACAAACTGCCTGGAATCCTGGGTGTTCCACTATGCTCCTCTAGGAGGCTCCTCCATATTTTTAACTTCAACTGCCTCCAAATATTTACGTTTTACAACAGCCACCCGTTGGAAGCAGATATTTCCCCCCCCCATCCAATAGTAGTTATTTTCTTTAGTCATAAATATTGAACGTCGGTTAATGGAGGGCAACAGAGCAAGTGTTGAATATTGACCTTTTCATTCTGCACCCTGAAAATTATCAAACTGCCATAAGTCAAGACAGAGAATATTATTTCAATTTTGAGCTTATTCACTCTCTAACGTTTATGGCTTCATCATACTATCTCCTGCCCATAACCACAAAATAGTTTCAAATATGTACACGTTTTCAATACTGGGTGTATCATAATAGAAGTTCCTGCAGTTATATCTCATCAAATGCAATATTATTGTAGTTAACATAACCATTGTTGTGCTCCAGACAAAAACTTAAGTGAATACGACACGTACCAACCTCAAAAATCATATACTGGGGAGCAGAAACGTTTTATGCAAGCAGTTAGTTCACATGGGTATGGAGGTGTATCTCATCCCAACTTTCAATTGTCTTAATAATAACATCAGGATACACAGAAGCTAGAATAATAACTTCTGAACCAAATTCATTGACAGAGCAAGACACAGTAAAAATAAGTGAACGACTTGTAGGAAAACAACTGTACAGCGCCTTTCAGTTATTATGTATAACAATCTGTATAACAACAAAAGAGACAAATTTTAAAGTGCAAGCACTCCTCGAGTCGAGCATGAGCGGCTGTCAAGGGGCAAAGATATGGAAATTTGTTTGCGTTGCAGTCAACGAATTACGAGAGCGTAGTTATTGCTTCCGTTATAAATCACTGCTTTTTGTAAAACCAGGATTAAAGCAGAAATTAAAAGAAAACAACACTGAGACAACTTACCCAGATTATCATTTCCAGTAGTCGTTAGAAGGGGAAGGTACGCTTTCGACTACTTGCACATATGAAATATGAAAACAATGATCTAAAATTATAAACGCTAAGTATGCAAAAAAAAATGCGTGTTGAATTAGTCCTTTTCCTTTTACAATTTGAAGCATTCATAGCATTGATGAAATCAAGCGATTTACGGATCGCACTGTACACAAGAATTGTTCAAAACCATCTAGGCACTCACCATTCTTCACTGCTATCGAGATTGCTGCGGGCGAGTAGTAGGCTCGATGTTTTCTGGCGACGTACGAACTTCATCAGCTTCGAACGATCTTCCAGGCGGCTCAGAACGCCGGGGTTGAATTTCCGTGAAGGGCTACCCTATACTTCGCATTCTAAAAGTTTTCTAGAACCGAATAATCGGACAAAGAGGTAGCGCTATCACTTGAAGAACTACAGTCAGCCATATTCGAGATCATCTGTTGTTCCACACCTGTGACGTCACGTCACGTGATTGGCAAAATCGAAGCGTTAATGGCGGAAGTTCGAGTAAGCGGCAAATTTAACACTTTGAATCTCGATTTCTGAGCCAAATAGATCGCTGAAGATATATTTCTTGGTGGTATTACAATGAGAAAAACATTTGCAAGGTTTTTCTGAAAAATGTTGTCCTACGCGAGAGTTGCCCTTTAAACCCTTGAAAACATTTTGGTATAATTCCATGAATGCTTTCTTGACTTTGCTAAGCAAAATTGAAAAAGTAAATTTTAGTCTCAAAGTTTTAGATTTTTTAGTCTTGTAGCTTTTGACTGTATCGCAAAGTCATTTATTATCACGTGTCTGATTTATGTAATGACAAGACTCTGCTATACAGTTGAAAGCTATAAGACTAAAAAACGCTGAGACTTTGACACTATAATTTATTTTTTCAAATAGTTTGGTACAGTATGTTCATCATGGTTTCCTTAAATTTGTGTTCTTAGTTCAAATAATTATGTCTCCTTTGTTTTTGGCAAATAATTCGCACTGTACAGTATGATGATATGTTTGAAGCTAAGGAATGAAATTGAAATTTGAAGCAAGGATATTTTTCTCACCACAACATATGCAGCCTGTGTATTAATAAAATTAATACAATGTAGTATACAATGTACATTGTACATTGAAGTTGTATTTGTTCATCAGGAGGATGCTCAAAATGTATGCAGTTCCAAAACTAGTAACAGTAACAACAATTTTAATTTTGCTGTCTGTTGCTTTGGATGCAGTAAAGGGCATGAATTGTAAAAGAAAGTGTGCCACTTCCAAGGAGAGATTATTCGAAGCCTTAAGTACTAATGGTGGTTCCATTGATTTGCAGTTTGCTGTGATTATTCCTTCCATGTAGCCGTGACATGGTGGAGTGATGAAGTTGGAGAAGAGATGGAAACACTTGTTAAAGAAAAAGGTAGCATTAAAAATTAAAGGGCTTAGTGAATATCACCATACTGCTGCTGTCATTTGACTGAAATACAATCCAGAGCTCAGTTGTTCAGAGGTTGAATAGTGATTTCCAATGGATAAATAGCTGTCCAGTGGATAAGAATTTGGGTAGAGATTTATCTATAGCATAGCTCTATCCACCTTTTCAGTGACTGTAATGTAACAAAATAGAGCGGTTTTCACTTGACTGTCGAAAGTAATTGAGGAATTGGTTTGGTTTTCTTTTTACTACGCCCTTTGGTTGGCTACCCTTGTAGAACCAGACATATGCAAAACCTATGCTCATGCTATTTGTTTACTATGTTGGACTATGTTTCAGCTATGTTATGTTCACTACTGCCTATGTATTAACTATGTAACACACCAAACAACATAGTCCAAAGTATGCAAAATCTATGTTGAAACTATGTTTAGGCTATTTAGTGGGGCGGATATGTGCTTGGATTGTGCGACTTTTAGTTAAAAGCATGAAACTGGGCAGAAGAGTTTAACTTCATGTGCCTATCAAATGTGGATATGGAGCCATTGCGAAATATTATGGGTTGTCGAGATATTTCCGGTATCGAAAATAGCCATTAATTAAAACCGGAAGTGAACATTTTCAAACCGGAAGTAGTTTTTAACAATCATATTTCCATTCTCTGAATCAACTAATTTGAATATCGACAGATTAGGGAGATGCATAATGAATTTAACTATTTTTTTGGTGTGAAAAAATTATTATTGTGCTGTTTTGGGGTCGGGATTATGTTACTACAATCCACGACAAAAACGCAAGCAATTTCAAACTAATTTAAGCCATGATCTAGTTTTACATTTATGATCAATAAACAAAGGTATTTTCCTAGCCTAGAATTCTGCCTGACTA
This sequence comes from Porites lobata, assembly GCA_942486035.1. Taxonomy (NCBI): domain Eukaryota; kingdom Metazoa; phylum Cnidaria; class Anthozoa; order Scleractinia; family Poritidae; genus Porites; species Porites lobata. The sequence continues at coordinate 411,629 of CALNXK010000162.1, forward strand.
CAGAGCAATGTTACAACAAGTTACTTTGTTACCCTCTGTAAATTCGAGTGAAAAAAAAGTTTATGTTGTTGTTGTTGTATTTCGATAAATTATTCATCGTTCACCTATATACCATAAAATACCTTAACTCTATTTATTTTCTTAAGAAATAATAAAAATCAATTGAAGGTTGAATAACAATCATGTATCATCCCAGTCATCCGCGCAGGTGCAGAGGTCAGTACAGCGTAAGCCTGCCTCTGTACAGGAACATCTTTCCTGATATCCTTTTTTACATCCGAATCGGACAACTTCTCCACACTATTTTGTCACATGAGGTAATGTTGTCCAGAATGGCTTCCAAATGCCTTCATCCAATGTCCATCCCCACTCTTGTAGACTCGGTAATACTGGACTAGGCACTAGTGCTTGTCCCCAGCAGTCACCTGCCTGATATGCAGCGCGCTTAGTGTGTTCCACTAGAGCTGCTCTTGTTGGTGAGACGGCGATGGTAACTGTTGTATTGTAGCAACTGAGAGATGGTAAGACCAGCCTGAGACTTGGTTAAAGTGCTAGCTTGTATTTCAATGTTAGGACCATAAAGAATCATATTGACGAGAAATACAGGTGATGGTGGAACGGAGTTTGCTCCAAAAGATCCGTCAAATGTGTATTTCTGTGTGAACATTTCTTTGCCCACAATGCTTACGGCACCTGAAAATTTCGGTTTAAACAAAAATCGTCCCCTAAAATGCAAACGGAGTTTTGTAAAGCATAGAGAAATCCCTTTTAGGTATTTCTTTCTTGTTTGTAAAAATTTGTTCGTTGGGTACCTCTGTGTCTTTCTTTTGAGCTTTCTTCTGCATCGCGTTGGAAAGATGATTTTTGAAGGCCAAGGTTCTTGTGTTGTAGTGTGGATGCGTGCAGGTGTGTTTTTGCCAAGCTGTTTCAAATGGGACGTACACTTAAGCCCCGTGCAGACGGACGCAACATTGTTGGCCAACAACTCCCAGCATTGTTGGATGTTGCATGTTGCGTCCGTTTGCACACCCTCTTGTTGAGAGTTGTTGCGCAAAGTTTGAAACCGGTCAAACTTTTCAGCCAACAACTCCCAACATTTCTTTTGTTCTGTGATCGCCGAAGCGTAGCGCAACAATGTTGGATCCGTTTGCACGGTTCTTCCAACAGTGTAGGGGCCACGCACGCTGATTACGCATGGATTACAGAGACCTATGGGTTGTATTCTTCCCACGATGCACTGCAGGTCCCAAACTTGTTGGAAGTTGATGCATCCGTTTGCACACCACTGCCAACCCGCACGCAACAACACCCAACATTGTTCGCGCAACAATGTTGGGAGTTGTTGTGTCCGTTTGCACGCAGCCTTATCAACATAATTCGGCAAGTCTGAAAACTGGGAGCTCTGCACTACTAACCATACGTGACTTTTCAATAATGGAAACCAGCTCAACAAGCGCCATACCCTCCAGTCATCGAGGACTTGTCCCATCTTCTTTGCCTTCCTCTTTGACTGTCTCAGCCTTTTTATATAGTGATGCTAAACATGAGGCTTAATATTTAGTTTCTGGTGCTACCAATTACAAGTCGCCTGCAATGTCGTTGCCGACGTCCTGACGAGAGCATCTAAACCAAATGTTAAGACATTGTGAAGGGGGTTATTTCGTGTAGAGTACTCTCCACAAAAAAGCATGTACCGTCACTGTTGAGAGATGGAAGCAAAGCTGACCGTGTATACTTTCCACCAACTGCTCGTTTCAACTTCGTAGAATTGAAGAGATCATAGCAACTTTTGTGCCAGAGTGCTTGGCACCTTACGAACGTATTCTCTAATCCATCACCTTCATCTAGCCGTGAAAGATCTACCTGTATAGGCATGCAATCGTGATCCCTAAACTTCGCTATATTCCCAGCCAAGGTCGTGTAGCCTGATCCAACATCACACGAGCGCTTGGAATCTGCGGAACACCTTAAAGGCTCTACTTTGTTTTGCTGGCAAATGGCACATTTAGTCCAATCGGTCTTAGCAATAACATCCGTGTTATCTATTTATCCCCACGGCTACTGCCACTTTTCGGCATTTCGTTTGCAATTATTTAAATTTCTGCTGTCAAGAAAAAGAACAATTATAACGCGTTGGATATGAGATGATAGATAGCCAACGAGGCGCGTAGTGCCAAGTTGGCTATAATCTTCTCATATCCAACAAGCGCGAGTGGAATAATTTTTTTTTATTAAAAACGTCCAAAAAAAATATCGAGAATTCTTCCCGACTTTATTTGTAAAAACAACCGATTTTCAGCTTGTTTTCAATTTTGAGGTATAATGGCTCATGTACAATGATGGCTAAGCCAATCAGAGCTCTAGAAATGAATAATCCAATGATTCAGTTTTAATAATAAGGTATATACTCTGCACATCTTTTTCCATTGCAATACTCGATTGATACAAATCGAGCTGACTAAAAGTAAAATGACAACAACCACAACAAAACAAAAATACCCAGTTGTACCACCTCAAACGTGGTTAATTTGGTTAACTGGGGCTCTATGTTAACTTGAACAAATACTTATTTTATTGGACTTGATTGTATTTTTACATCAGTTGACTAAAAATTGGTTAATTCGAACTAGATGTTGAAATTGTACCAAAATGACTCAATTAAAGAAAGAAATTTAAAACATCGATACCATTTTGAGCATTTTCTCAGGTTACTTCTGAGAGCCTGGAACAGGCTAAGGCTACTACAAATGTTATACCAAAACCCACTTACTAGTCCAGCGGGCTAAGTCAACTGTTTTTTTTTTTTATTATTAGTGTGGATCTACCGGAAAATATTTGTTACAGGGCATGTAGTGACACTCAAACAGATCTCTTCCGATTTTTTTTTTAAGCTCTAAACTACATTGACTAATCTTTCTAGCTAACTCCTATCTGCCTATGTGTCTTTGTGATAAATTCTTGTGTTCTAAAACGTAACATGCAAGTCTAACCCCACAAATGGTGAAACAAGTGTAAATGTTATCAGACCTTAATTTTGCATCATGGATATTTTAACTGAGACCACCATCGGCTATCTCAAGTTTTCGGTTACGTTAAGTAACAGAAATCAATTTTAAAAGTCGCAATAACCGTCATTCCGAACCGGCCATATGCGTTGTGAGAGGGGCTCAACTTAGTGATTTATTCTTTAGCTGCGGACGTAAAATTTAATAACCTTGATACAAAAATTACGGCTCTTAAACAATAGCTTTGTCTATTTTCAATTTTTTTACTATTACAACGTTTATTGTTTTGCAGTAATCAACTGCCTTTTTTACATCTTTCTCTTAGCAATTCGGACAAAAGTGTGTACTTCCGGTCTAAAACGGAGTTAATGCCAAACGCTAAAATTCTCCAATTCCTGAATTCTCTCTGCATTATTTCAATAATACAGCCTCTTAATCTTTGTAAATAAGAATAAATGAACAGATTTTTGAACTTAAGAGTTATTGAAAAGCAAAGAAATTTAACTTCCAGCAATTTATACTTTCACTTCCGGTCAAGATGGCTGCCGTTTAAATAAAATCCCCATAACTCGCGTCTGCACCAAAATCCGGGATGGCTCCATATCAGAGATTAACCAATGCAACTAAGGCAACATTTTTGCCAAATATGATGCTTTTAACCCAAAAGCGCACAATTTGACTCAAATTCTGCATATATCCGCCCCACTAATTTGAAAAGCACATAGCTTTTGAATACCTATGCAAATACTATTCAAAATCTTTTCGTAGTCTTGACATAGCTATGTATTTACTATGCAATAGAAAGTTCTGCTTTTCCTTCCGATTAGCATCCTATGTATTCACTATGCATCAAAGTAAAATAGCTTTTACATAGCATTTCGATCTTCACTTTTATTTCCAACAAGTTTCTTAGCTTTTACATAGTGCTATGTATATTCTATGCTATGTGATGAAACATATTTGCAGCCTATGTATTCACTATGTGACATTTTCATTTAGCTTTATCATGAGATAAAGGCTACATAGCTTTTACATAAACATATTTTTTCCTATGTCACTCATATGAAAAATATATGTAGTCTATGCGTTTCCTATGTGATATTCCAACATAGCTTTTAAGTGACTAGGCATGTTGATGGTATCGCTTACAGAAGGCTAAGCATACTTCCAAAGTAAAAAGCAGTGTTTTAAACTAAGACACTGAAAAATCATGTACTATAATTTTTTTTGTGCTTGCAGATAGTTTCTTAGTGAGAAGACTTTTGTTAAGCATTGAATCGCTACATCCATCGTCCCTGTCTTAACTTTCCTTTCTAGCTTTTCCCTAGAGTTCTTCACTTGAAATGATACTTCCAAGCATCATTTTCTTCTTTTACATTGGGTTCGATCCTTCGTCTTGATTGTGGACGTCTCCTGAATATAACTGCATGGTCAAAACTACGAAACGCTACCTGCCTCGGTGGATGTTTGCCAGCCATTTTGTTTCCACTAGTTCCCAGGGAAGCCCGTGAGTTCAACACATGCGTATTTTGCGTTTTATCATCACGTGGGCCTTTTCAACCAATGAAAAGGTGTGAAAATTGTCTGTTTCCACGCGGGCGCTTTCAAGTCAAAGAAGACGAGCTGTAAGCGTGCGTTTTACAAGAAGACGCTTCTTTTTACTTCAATTTACAGTCTTTTTCCTGCCAGGTTCAACAAAAAGTATTCCTAACGTTGGTAAGTGATGTTTTTCTCAATTAAGTTTCGATTTGCCTGTGTTGTCTCCCCTTTTCGCGTATCTGAACAAGGATCGGTCGATCACGCTTTGATACTCCTTCGTTTCAATTCTAAAACGTCAGGTTGTTTTTATGTTCATTTGCCTTAAAATCTCCACTTTTCTGTTTGCAGATACTTATTCGTTGTAGTCAAAAGGAAACTGTATGGCACTGAAGAGCACGACATCAGCAAAAAGTCTACACGATAAGCAAACTTAAACTTGGGGTTTCGATTCTGAAACCTCCATGAAAATACTGCATTTGTGTTACTATTAGTGTTCGTGGTATTATATTGCCATAGTTTTTCAATTTTTCGTTTCAAAACCTATTTCTTACCAATGTAAAAGGTATTCTAATTCATATTTTTATACTATTTTTACTATTTTGGTGATTTTTACGAACGTATTTTAAACACTACATTTGCTTAAGCAGATCGAAACCTACATACATAAGAGACTATGTCAATTCTATGTAATTTCTGTTTGAACTTTAGTTAAAGCTTGTGTATGTGATATGTTTTACCTATTCAAATACTATTAAAATCCTATTTCAAACCTATGCAAAGACTATTTGTTCTGTGTTTTCCCTATTTTAATGCTATGCAAAGTATATGTCACCTTTAAAAAGGCTATGTTTTTCATATGTTTTTTCTATTTCTAGGCTATCTAAATTCTAAGCAAACCCTATTCAAAAGCTATGTAATCAACTGTTCCCTGTTCCATTTTACTATGTAAACTCTATTTCAGTCCTATGTGAAGGCTATTTATTTTCTATGATTTTTCTATGAGGTTGACTATGAAGTCTAAAATCTCTTTCCACAAGCTAAGTAAACTGTATGTATAGGCTATGTGGAAACTATGTCATTTCTTCCTTTTTTCCTACCTTTAAAAACTACATAGCTTTTAAGTAGGTTCCGTTTGACTAGCGAAAACATAGCATTTTCGATACAAAAAACATAGTCCTGGCATAGAAACAACATAGGATCTGGTTAAAGCAATGTATGAGTGATTAACATAGGTTTTGCATAGCTTTGTGACATAGCATTTGCATAGATTCTACATAGTGTCTGATTCTACAAGGGTACTGTATTTACTTTGGTTTTGGTTTTACGACAGTCAAGTGAAAACCGCTCTAATGCAAAAAGCAAAGTATCCAATCTGATGGTCAACAATAAGAGTTCCTTTTTCACACTGTCCATAGGTACGGAAGTTGCATGAAGGAACAATTATTGCTGCAGTTAAGAAAAATCTTAGTTACTTGTCCTTATTTTACAGGTATAAATTCATTTAAAACCTTCATGGCTTATAAAGATGTTTTTATGCTATCTGATGAAGAGGTAAAGTAGCATTTTTTTTACGTACATCTTTATATTCACAGAATTCAACTTTCTTCTTTGAATCAAAGCAGGCATAATTATATTTTCCTGTTGGTATTAAAAAAATAAATAAAAATAAATTCATGCATGAATAAAATGAAATTACAGTACACGTATGTATATTTTCACCTGAGCAGTTCTTGGTGGTGTCTATATATAATTATTAGACTGCAAAACAGTTGGTTTTTTTTCTCAAAATCAGTAAAGAAATCGGTAAAGCATGGCCTTTTGTTTGACTGCTTGCGTGTACTTGAATACGCAGAAATATGGACTGTTTTGCAGTCTAATAATATCAGTTATATGTACATGTATGCTTGTTACTAATGTTCTTTGTTCATCTTTTATTTCCCCGTGTGGCAGATGTATCATTGTTACAGCAAGTGTAAAGATATTGGAGCCATTGCACAAGTTCATGCTGAGAATGGAACTCTTATCGCAGAGGTAAACTAGAGTTATTATAATGCCATATATGACATAATTATGCATGTAATTTATTGGCTAATATTAAACCTAATTAATTATTGTTTTGGTAGACGATGACGAGTCGCAATTTTTTGTGCGTGGTGTAAATGAGTCTGATATTATTATTGGTTTATTACGATTCAGCATTCTTGCTTTGTTTTGTCATTTGTTGGAGAAATGGAGAGTCACCATTGTCTCTGAAGATAGAGACCAGACTGCACATAAACAAAGCATTATTATTGTCTACAGCAAAACAACTTTTTGAGGTGACTCGCTTAAGGCAGTATGTATTTCATGTATTTCACTGGGTATGTAAAATGTTAGTCCGTCAATTTTCCGCTTTTACCAGCTATTTTAGGAAGTGAGATTGGAAATTTTTCCTCTTTTGTGTATTAGCAGACTATTTCCTCTAGGTAGTGTACACTGACAGTTATCTGCAGTGGTGCTATAACCTCCAGACTAAACAAAACGTCATGCTAGTAAAGCTACACAACTGTATGTCAACATAACTGTTGCTGCAATAGTACATTTTTTGGGTATTTCATTATTAATATATTGTTTTGTTGTTTTTTTTTCTGTCGCAGAATGCCAAGAAGATGGTTGCTCTTGGCATAACTGGCCCTGAGGGACATGAGATGTGCCGCACAGAGGAAGTGGAGACAGAAGCTTGTGTGAGAGCTATGATGATAGCCAATCAGGTTTGGGCTTTACTTCTTTACCTCCTTACTTCTCAACTGGCTAAAAAACAGTTGTTGTTGGTTTTTTTGTTTTTTTTTTCTTAGTCAACTTTTTCGAGGACCCGGTAGTGAAAATCCGTCAACACCACTGCAAGCAGTACCCTAAAATTTATAAACTTGCCAAGTTGGAAAAGTGATGTGTCAGCAGTGAGCAATGATATTCATGCAAAGTTGCCAAATCATACAGATGCTTGTGCATGTATAGTGGAAAGCCATCCTCGGAGACCCAGGGGCAAATAGTGGAGGCAAGGGAAAGTCTAAACAGGCGGAAAAATATGGCACAAAAGAAAAGTAAAGAACGGCCAGAAGAGCCCCTGGGGACAATGTCTTACCAGACCAGTTCCAAACGGTCGCCGCCGTTGTGGCTTCTGATTGGTGCCAGAAAAACACAAGTTTTCTGGCACCAATCAGAAGCCAGAACTTTAGACTTTCCCTCGCCCCCACTATCTACCCCTGGGTCTCTGAGGATGGTGAAAATCACAAACTTGTCCCCCATCATTCAAGTCTCTGTAGAATTCTGTAACTTTGTAGAGTCATACATGTTACTTCATTATTATTACTTTCAAACTTGGCAACTTAAGATGCCACGACAATTTTTTTTTTTTTTTTTTTTTTTATTTTTTTTTAAATATTTTTATTGATAATCACATTAAATAATTACATTTACAAAACACCCAAAAAAAACACTTTAACAAGAGACATTAACAGAGTAAAGCAAAAAAAAAATTGTCAAATTATTACAGGAGGTGTTACAGGGCTAAAAGAAATTGTAAAACAATGGTTGCTAACTCTTCCTAACCATGTGTAAACGTGGAAGGCTCTATCAACGCTTCATCATTCTTCTTGTTTTGATTTGAGCTTTCTTGCACTTGCAGTTAAACTGCCCCCTTTACATTGTTCATGTGATGAGTAAAACGTCTGCCCAGGCTATTGCAGATGCACGTAGGCGAGGTGTTGTTGTTGTGGGTGAACCTATCGCTGCAAGCTTAGGTACTGATGGAACAAATTACTGGCACAAGTGTTGGAGACATGCAGCAGGTATAAAAATAAAGAAAGAAATAAATGAAATTATTCTGATATTGTTCTTGTACAAGGTTTTTTGCCCACTGAAAATTCAAATTAATCAATTTCGTAATGGATTCCATCTTAAAACACTTTTAATCTCTGACAATTATCGTCAAGGTTGTACATAATTATTTTCTTTTGGTATCAGATAGGTCATGTAACCCAAGTTGCAAAGGGACTATTGGAGACTACAATGTACTCCACAACTCTATTATTTCATGTTGTTTGGCAAAATAACAATTTGTAATAATATTTGTAATTACTTGTTTTTCACTTTTTCAGGTCATGTCATGGGTCCACCACTCAGACCTGACCCGACCACCCCTGGGTTCCTTATGGATCTTCTAGCCAAGTGAGTAGTTTTGTTGTTGGCTTTCTTTCTTTCTTCCTTTTTTTTTTATCTTATTTCCTTTTGTTCAATTCGTGGCAAACCGTTTGAATCTTGGCTTCTTGCAGTCTGACAACCGGTCTTTCGTCCCGGCCAAGTGACTCATCAGAGACCGTTCTTAAATTTAGCAAACTCGATCTTTTAGCATCTAGCTCAAAGTTCCGTTTGCTATCAGCACAGCAATCTCGTCTTATATCTTATATCAATGCTTCATGTCAAACTGAATATGTCGCCCAACTTTGACCAAGCATTAAATTAAACGTTACAGACAACAAAAATAAATTTTGAAAAACTGTTATGCTAACAAGTTTTCAAATACCACAATTTTTATTTCCGTTTTAATTTTCATCAAGTTTGTCCGTCCATGCCTCCTTTTGTATTTGCTGCGTAACTTACCGTAAAATTCCGAAAATAAGCCCCGGGGCTTATATTTCTCAAAGGCCCTTTTTGAGGGGCTTATTTTTGGAGGGGCTTATATTTGGAGGGGCTTATACATGAAGGGGCTTATTTTCGGAATTTTACGGTATGCCTTCTGTTAATGTTTTAAGTTGTTATTTATTTATTTATGTTTCACTTAATTTTGTGGTAGCTCCTTTAAGCAAGTTCTCCTCGCTTACCTGTGAAGGGCATCAGGGCCTGATGATCTGCATTTATTTAGCGACACATTCTCCATTCATTTATTATTTTCACTGTTAGAATAACCACGGATTCTGCCTGCGCGCAAAGTTGGTATTCCGTAGCACCCCAGGGCATTACAGACAATCGTGTGGAAGTCTCAGGGGAGTCCTTCCAGCTATGCCGTGATTTCGGTCTCTTTTGGCAAATAACGTCGTTCTTAGCCGGGTTATAATTTTTGACCCTCCCACCTCCCCTTCGGCGATGCGTATCTCCCTCTCCGTTCTCTGTATAACGTTCCTCTGCCTTTGAAAAATCTCGCTTCCCATAACTTAGTTTCGCGAAGGTAGTAAGTGGTTGTTCTGACAGTGAAAATGGTGTACTATTTTGTTTGTTTGTTTAAAACTGGGCTAATATTGTGTTGTTACACCGACCTTTACTTATTTACGTTTGTATAAAACTGAGTTCATGATCATTAATAATGCTGAAGTGTACTGTATAGTTTTCTTGTAGTTTAAGGGATTTTTTTTCGTTGTATTTATAGTGACGACCTACAGCTAACTGGAACAGACAATTGTACGTTTTCTGCAGATCAAAAGGCGCTTGGAAAAAATGATTTCCGGAAGATTCCAAACGGGGTTAATGGTAGAGTATCCTCCAATCTTCTACTTACTTAAGTTCAATTGCAGCAGTCCGCGGTGCGAAGGTCTTTTCAGCTATCCTGCTAAGCTGTGAACATTTTGTCTATGCCCGGCTGAGTCACTGGTTAGACTGGACAAAACAAAGCTGTGGTCGGACTTATTTAAGGATGGATCATGCCTTTTAAATGAAAGTTACACATGTAAGGCTCGATTACCGGCCGCTCTTCGGTAAATGAGCCCGCGCTCCTCCCTCGGAAATCGAGCCTTATGAAAGGTGTGCCTTCTGGACATAATTAATGGATGAAATCAATATCTAATTATTAGATATTATTAATTTTGGGGTATCAGTTCACTAACTATCGAGTATTGATGATAATGATGAGTATTCAAGGACGAGTAGACGATGTGCAACAAAATGGTTAGTCGCTGATGGCATTGATTAACCATCGATATAATCTCATTGCTACGCAAACCACTTGCATTAAGAGATGTCATTTGTGTATTTTATGGCCAAAGCAAAGGCAGTATTATTGATTCTGGTCAACACTGAAAAGACTTTTAAAGAAGTTCCTGGCTGCAAGACTGCCTTATATCTTATTTGGGCGTAAATTAGCCGAGGGGTATGTTCAAATCCATAATTATTAATCCATAATTGCGTACAAAATAGTGAGCAAGATTCATTTTTTTTTCTTTTTTTTCTTGACCCAGGTGTTGAAGATAGAATGTCTGTAATTTGGGAAAAAGGCGTGGTGAGTTATCCATTGATCGTAATAAAAAAATAATAAATGTTTAAGACGGGAAAGTTGTTTTATAGAGTGAGAAGTGAAATTCCAGTTGATCCTCAACTCAGTCTAGAGAACATATGATAACTGTCTCTAATGAAGTCACATGTAAATCACCGTTGACATTTCTTGCTTCATATTCTGCTCTGTGATTTTTTCAAATTGTTGTTTTATGTACGCGCTCCATGGTACAAGGCGAAGAAACGTTTTTATCTACACAAGATTATCCTCTCTTGATCTGCATTACTAAATACATATAATTATTTGCCACGCATTTGTCGAGTTCTGTTAAGCCTTCCACCAGGCTCTCGTGTATGTTTGTTTCGCTCGTAGCCGTGGCGCATAAAACCCCGCCCTTGATAGCGTGCCAGAACGTGGACTTTAAATTTGTGGTCACGGAATGAGTTTATCTTGTCGTTTGCCTGTGGTGATAGGGGTGGAAAGCCTTATGTTCTTTGATGCACAGAATTTTCTTCTCTTTTGTTGTAGGCATCAGGAAAGATGGATCCCTGCCGTTTTGTTGCAGTAACTAGCACTACCGCGGCCAAAATTTTCAATATCTATCCTCAAAAGGTAAATTGCAGTGGTATAAAACACTAACAGTATGGCTGTCTTACAAATTTTCTTATTACACTAGACTCAGACAATTTATTCTTGTTACCATTAAGTCTCGTATTTTCACTCATCTTTACGTATTCGAGTCTTTTTCCCAAGTTAATTATATAACTCATTTTCGTGAGCCACCGCTATCATTCTAAGAGCTCATATCAGATTCACGCTTTTTCTACACCCCGTATACTTAAAGATAATCAATAAAAAACGTACTTCCAGTCGTAATCTTGTACGACTTCTAAATTCTGAGCTTGAAGTTTAGACATATTCTCCACTGCAGCGACCAAATACCTGAATTCTGGCACCTTGCTTCCAGTTTGCCTCAAGCTGCGTGCAATTGGACGCAACAACTCCCAACATGGTTGGCCATGCAACAGGGTGTGCAAACGGACACAACATAACAATTAACAATGTTAGGAGTTGTTAAACAACAGTGTTGCGTCCGTTTGCACGGGGCTTCATAGCTCAATCGGAAGAGCGCTCCGGTATATCTATAACAGAGGTCCCAAATTCAAGCCTCAACGGAGTCAATAGCATTTTTTTAATTCGTGGTTTCTTTCGCTTCTTTTTTTAGAGTGTGAGGTTGCGAGCGAGTGTTTCTCACTCTTAAGCACTCACAAAAATTATGAAATTTATATTTGATATCGTGCACATGTATGTTTTTAGGGTCGTATTGCCCCTGGTTCTGATGCTGATGTGGTTGTGTGGGACCCTGAAGCCACCCGTGTGATATCTGCCAAAACTCATCACCAAGTAAGATATGAAACATGTAAATCTGTGAAAATGAACAAGTGGTTCTGTATCTTGAACTGTATGAAAACCACATTATTATATTACACAGACAATTCTCTCCAACATCTTGGACACTAAGGACGGTCATGCCGTGTTCACATTACATCGGATGTAACTTTTGCGCAGGCACGAAAACCATACCAGATAGGCCTGCTTTTCACACCTAAGAACGGCGATTTCCGCGCGATTTCTGTAACGGAAAGAAGCTGGGCCGCACCAATATCTGAAGTGGAGAGTCGCATATCGCTACTATACTGGAGAGATTTTCGTGTCCGCACGAAAGCTCTCCGGTTTAGTGTGAACACAGCTTAAGATCCGACGACGCCAAGGCAACAAAAAGCAACAAGATCGTCATTTCGCGACAATGTTGCAAACGCTGTTTTGTGCTAAAAATCTTGGTGGCCCGTGCTGCACACTTTTTTGTACATTACATTTTGTACATGTCACTGCATGGTTTTACAACGTGAAAGAGCCTTGGAGGTCGTAAACAGGCCACTGCGAAATTTTCTTTGTCTTTCTGAGTTAGGATATGGTTGTTAGGAATTCAACTCCAAAAGTTTTCGCCTATATTTGACAAAAGAAGTAAGTTGGAATCATCGTGATGAAGAAAAAGTTTATGCCGCCTTCTTCGGATACAATGGTCCCTTTTTTGATGGCGTTTAATCGTACAACTTTTTCTTTTGGCAGGCGGTGGACTTTAACATCTTTGAAGGAATGGAATGCCACGGAGCAGCTGATGTAACAATCTGTCAAGGAAAAGTAGTTTACGAACGTGGTGAGGTTAGTTCAATCATTTTTCTTCTTATAAAGGGCCCTTTTTCTAGAAAGGGTTCCCAAAATCTGTTTGAAAATTTCGGGGCAATTGTTGGTTTGAAAATAGTTTTCGTTTTTACCTTCCTTTCCTTTTTTTTTTTGTCGTCGTGCTAATTAATAATTTTCTTTATCGCTTCTATTTGACTTCTCATCAAGCTCTGGAATATTTGCAGCTTAGCTCTCTCCTGAAATAATAACTACTCATGGTTCACAATGATAGCTGATAGAAATAAGACGTGGTTTCTGTTTTACGTTGTTTGATATGTTATTAATATTCGAGGTTTTCATCTTTAGTTAGCTGCTCTGGTTTTGTTATTTTCAACAGAAGTGCCTAGTAAATTTTGTTTCAAAGTAATTTTAAGATTGGGTTGCAAATCTTTGAGGATTATTCTGCCAAAAGTTAAAAAACGCGAGCACACCTCATTCTTGGGGTTCTTACCATTTCACTGAAACCTCCCTGGTGGAAATCTTGTGCAAAAACATAAAACTTTAAAATTTGGCGTGGTTGGAGAACAACCCACCACTACAAAGTATATCCAAATCATCAGAACAGACTAAAAGAGTAGAAAAATAAATTTACAGCCCATATTTTCTGAAGCCTTCCTTAACGGCCTGGATAGCCTTAAATATTTGATTTTCCCTTGTAGATGGTAAGTACCCCCTAGTTTATGGCTTGAATAAATCGACGGTATTTGCTGAGATTTATAATGGAATTCCTTATATCAGATTGTATCGGAAGCTTTTTGTAACGCCGTCAAGTAATCCTTTATTTTCTCCATTTATTACGTGCTTTTTATTTATTACAGCTCAATGTGGTTCGCGGTTCTGGTCGGTTTATCCCCAACCCACCCTTCTCTTCATACATGTATGGCCGGATCATCAGACGGGATGAGGTAAGATCACAGGTAGCCCAAGCAGCTCAATTGGGTTTATATGAGACAAGAGAGCGTCTTGTCCGACGATCGACCGAAGTGGATCAGTTAGGGGCTTTGAGGAGTTCATATTTTGGGAACAATACCCAATGAACCTGCCTCCTCCTCCTCCTCTTGCGCTTCCCTTTTTGGCATTAAAGAGAGCGCGAAACGCAAGTTACACACGAGCGACACGCGAGCGACTGGTGACGAAGCGTAAGGGGCAGTGGGAGGGTTTCCACCTTCCCGCCTTTCTTTGCGCGCAAATTTTTATCGAGCGAGGGACGTTTGAGGAAAACGCAATGGGAAGCCTTAGGGAAAGCACGATGAGAGGAAACATTTTAATAATTGTGCTTATCAACATCATGCTTTCGCTTATGAGTGCATCCTGATCGCTAGTGAAACCTACGTGAATGCCACGCCAATTTTTCAAAGGTGGTAAATGGTTGACTGTGATGGTTATGTTCATTTTAGACTCGCAAACTTGTCAAAGTGGACAGAGAACCATATACTGGGCCTGTTATCCATATTGAGTCGTCTGAGCCCCCACCTGTTGTGTCCCCGTCACAGCGCAAACAAAAGAACCAAGAACAGAGGAGAACTGGTGCCTCGAGGGACCTTCACAAGTCTGGCTTCGAGCTCTCTGGTGAGTGAGGAACACTTTGCAGGAAACCAGTTCTGAGGTGGCCTGCGAGCTTGTTCTGAGCTTCTAGTACCCTGATTTCAACGGGTCTCTTTTAGTTGTGCCAAAAGGCTCGTATTTCTTTGCGTAATAATTAAGAGGTGCGTGTTTTTGTAGGTGGTTAAGAAATACATTGCTGCTATACATGTAGCGTCTGTCACATTCTGTATTGCTGGTTTTCAGTGTCCCGCCATTCAAAATAGATCGAAATACAAATCAAAACCATTCGACAGATAAAGTCCAGAATCTGGGAAATGATCAGAGGTACATAATACAAAGACCCTCGCCAAGATTTGGCTCGAAGGAATAATTCGTATTCGAGATATCCGAGGAAATGTTTACCCAAATTTATAGAGCTTTGTATGGAGACGCCATGCTGGAGCTCATCCGGATGAGCTCCAACATGGCGGACGGAAACCAACAGAAACATCTGTTACCGAGTTTTACTACAAAGCGTGAATTTACTCCTAGAGGAACTCATTGACATTAAAGTAATACTTTTTCCAATACTTGAACTGCAAAATTCCTCGCAAAAAGTCACTTTTTTAATCTAAATGACAGCTCTCTCGGCCGTCATGTAAATGCTGCGTCACGCAAAAGCTTAGAAATTCAAGCGTACTCTATTACAAAACCAAGAACCCTTTTGAAGCGAAAATTTGTTTGAAAATTAATTTTATTGTATTTACTGATACACCATGAAAGTAAAATCTCAGTAGGATCGATAGTTTTGTCGTTTGCATTCTAGTGACGTCATGTGACATTAAAGTAATACTTTTTCTAATACTTGAACTGTTTGGATAGCAAAATTCCAATATACGCAGTCGCACCCACAACATAAAAAGCGAAGTAAACATGTTTAAATGTGCAGTTTCATATGAAAACTCATCTGCTAATTTAAATTCCTGTTACATTGAATTTATGATAAAAGTGACCCGTCTGCATTCGATCAGAGTAGCGTATGAGCTTCTTAAATTTATCTTCACTCGTTTCATTGAATTTTTGTTTTTGTTTTTGTTTTTTTATATTTAACAGGTAAACAAGACGACGATGATGTCCCGGGTCGATCTTCTACTCGTGTTTGTAAGCCTCCCGGTGGTGGTTCTTCGCTATCACTGAGCTGAACACCCTCGGGAATAAGGACAAATCCTGTTTTTACGAACGTTCACAGTAGGGGAAATATGTAAATTAAGGACGGCTGTATGCATGCGATCAACCCATTTCACACCAACAGGGATATGTGTTTTAATACCTTAGGTCGAACTAGTTGAAGTGCGGTCTTACTTTCTGCTTTTTCTCATCTCTTTTTTTTTTTTAACTTCGTCTTCGTCAGATAAAAACTGAGTAAATAGTGAATAAATATTATCAAGAGACAATTATGGCCGTTGATATTATAAACCTTACTAGCAGTATGCAGGGCGCGTGCCACAAAATGCAGAGCTAAAAATAATACGAGTTGGTCATCGGCAACAGTGTTTGACGAAATCCTATCTGTGGTCGGTCGGACATGATGACTGTACTGATCAAAATACTCCAGACTATCATTCTGTAGCTGAATATTTGCATAAAGATTAAAAGACAACATAATTTATCTAAGAACACAACTTTTCTCTCTCTCTCTTTTTTTTATTGGGGCACTTCGCGACTGAATGTTTTCAAATGCTTCGGAAGTATCTCAAATGGTTTTCTGTATGTTTTAGAAGCCTGTTTGGATACATCTGTTTATCTATTCGGATGGCTTAGGGGGACTTTGGTCGTATTTTTAGTGGCTATTTTTGTCTCGTTCGAAACTATTAGCTACCCTGAAAACGACATAAAACAACAACCGGAAATAGTACTAAGTAAGTCAAGTAAAAAAACTCCGAATGTCTTTATTAGGAATGGGAGCGTTTATCCCAAAACGTTTAGTTTCAGCCCTTCTTGAGCTTCAGAAATTTCTAGGCAATATTTGCTCCTTCTAATAGTTCTCTTACAGGAAAAAAGTCGTTGGGTGCCCCTGCTGTACCTGAGCGTTTGAGTTGCTTCATTCAATGAATGAAATGAACCCAAAAAGGCCACCCAGAATTTTATAACTTACTTTATTTCATTACCAGTAAAAACGCTTCGATTTACGTTGTAGCTTAAGAGGGGGAAAGGGACAGCTGAATTAACTTTGTAGAATAGCCCTTGGACCTATCAGTTTGGTATGGTATGGTTTGTTTGTTTGTTTATATTTGTTTTTCAGCTTGATTGGTTATACAAACACTGCCGTCAGCTAACGGGATCCCTAGATTTTACACAACGTAGTAGATTAAATAAATAAGTAAATCATAAAACAAACTAGGCCGGTTAATAAGGCTGTTTAGGCTGTTTAACCCCCAGTCTGGAGTTAAAATAACTCTGAAAATGGGGTTATTTTTACTCCTTACATGGGTTGTTTTTACTCTTTTTGGAGTCACTTTAACTTTGAAAGTGGAGTAAAAATTTTGGGTACAGGATAACTCCTTTTCGGGGGTTATTTTAACTCCTCAATATCTGGGGTCGTTTTTACTCCTGAAAAAGAGTTCTTTAAACTCCATTTTGGAGTTAAAATGACTCCCCCGCAAAAATAAGTCCACTGTAAGGAGTTAAATTAACCCCACTAGAGGAGTTATTATTAATAACTCTTTTAAAATTACTGTGCATTCCCATCTGTCAAGATCATTTCCTGTCTGGAAAGACCGCTGTCACTCTTTAGTTGGTCAATAAGTAAAAATAAATGTTCTTGCTAGGCGACCCTTTGAGCGTCTGCCGTGCTTTGGATCCCAACTTAGTAGTGAGTATAACGACTGGTATTTTTGGTAGACATGTTACTAAGTAGGAGGGATGGTATTTTTGATCTTGTACATAATTCGTGGTAACTTCCTTCAGACAACATATTCTTAGACATGATAATTTGGCCATGTCTTAGAACTTTTCTTGTGGTGTTTTTGTTTCTGTACGCGTTCAACTTTCCGTACCCTGGGTGCCAGAGGCTTTCCATGTGCGGTTTCCGGTTTCGGTCAAGTCTTAAAAAAGTCAGTCTAGTGAGGTATGACTGATTTATAAATCTGCAACCAAGTTTAGCGCTTTTAAGAATCATCTTTCTTAATTAAGGGCCAAAGCACATCTCCTGGCCTAGATGCCTTTTTACATGCAAAAATTTGACACACGCTGTTAGAGAGAAGTATGACGTCACGTCACCATGGTAGCACTATTTCTGGATGACAACAAAACCAACGACCGACGGCGACGGAAGGAGAACGGCAAAAAAAGTAAAAGATTTTATTAACACTAAACAACAAATCTGCACTTGCATCACACGATTTTGTGCATTTCTTTGCCTTCGTTGCACCCCAGGAACATGAAACTTCCTAATTTCACAACACAACACAAAATTTGTCGTTTTCCTCTTTATACGGACGCTCCTTTCGGATTCAACCCTAGAATAGCCTGTGTAGCAGGCGTCAAAAGGGATGGGGGATTTTGCACCTGCCACACAGGCTACCCTAGAAAATTTCGCCAACATTTGACAAATTAAATGAAATTGAATAAGATCGATGAAGTTTGAAGCTGTGCGAATTGACTTTTTAAGTGACGTTTTCGGTTTGTTCACCTCCAAAAATTTTGCTACCATGGCAACGTAACGACTTCTCATCTCTATTCAGAAAAAGAAAGAGAAGGGGTTCTGAACTCTCTCCACCTCGCCCTTCCCCGCCGTCCAGTACATAAATTTATTAAAAGGACCTGTGATTGTGAAGACATTGAACGTGGCTCATTACGATAGACTCCTCTCTAGCATATTTGCCAGGAGCGCATGCATTTGCTCATTTCTTTGAAAGAAAAAGTCGTGAACCTCTGTGAAATCATTGCTAACTAGTGCTATTTCAATGTGCCTTCAAAGTCGGTTTTAATTGACTTCAATTAAAATTATGCAAGCAAGAGGAACGGAGCCAACATTTGCATACGACTTAGGCTTTACAACAAATACCCAGGGGACAGCCTTAAGTAATATATTTAGCCAAGGTCAAAAGCGAAGCTCTTGAGGGATGTTTAATAGTGCCTTTCTCAAGTAATTCAACTCTTGCTGTAAGCAGAAAGCAAACTTAATGCCACCTTTTAAAAAACGGACCTGAGCCTGTGATCAATTTGAAACCAAAAACTGGTCAGCGGATAACTTAAAAAATACGTCACCTCGAATTGTACACCTGAGCCCGCGATACAGTTAGATGACACTGGTCAGCGGATACCTTTTTGACAGCTGTCAATTGATTATAAAGTGGATGTCCATGTGTATGAAAACAGGGTCAGGATTATGTGCGAACAGAAGCCCTATCCGGCATGGTTTCCGCTCATGCGTAAAAGCCATCCAGTAGAGGGTTAACATAGCCTTAATCTAATACGAATAAGCTCCCAGGGGCTCTTATTTAAAATTTCGACACGAGGGAGGGGCGCTCATTGGAAGGAAAGTGCTTGATCGATGGGGCGCTTATTTAGTTTGCCTACAGAACGATACGATACTGTTCGCTTTTCTAAGGTGACCACTAAGTCCAGGCTCTTGGGAGTAAACTGAATTAGGCGAGATTAACATTGCAGGTGAACTTTGACCCAGCGCAAGACTTCGTGTTTTTCCGGTGTGAAAACAAGGGGCGCGATCCATTCAACCAAAATTCCAACCGGTCCGACTGGGAAAAAAGGAGGACCCGTTTTTTCGAAACTTTTTCGGTTGGACAGAACCGATCCATTACGTTTTCGACCGAAATTTTAGTTGAATGGATCGCGCCCATGGTCTAGGCTGGTCTGCCGACCGTGTAATTGTACATCCGGGAACTTGAATTAGACGAGTGGGAAAGAAAAGTTCAGAGGTGTTTATCTGCCAATAGGCTTAGTTTTTACGAGTTATTCGATGATATTTCACTTGTGTTAAACGTCAGAAGATTATGCGTGGTTGTTGATAGTCTTATCAGTGCCACGAAAGTGTGTGATATTGTGGCAACTCTCGACTCACGAAAATTGGATCTAAGGTAGTTTCAGCGGGCCCTAACGGCTTTGAACCAAAGGCCGCTTTTTGCAGATAAGAAGGTGATAATTGGTGTACTATGTTTCATTCAGTTTGTTGTCTATTCCATGCGAAACACTGTCGTTTATCGGACCGCGAAAAAAGTAGTGTTTAAGTTGTTATGTAAGCCTTAACCAGGCACCTTTTCGCTGCAGTTCACTCAATTTTAAAATTTCTAGACTGAAATGACACCAGTTTGAAACTTCACGGCGTCGGATTACTGACTAAATGTTCTAAAATTTGCGTCATTTTAAACACCCCGCCCAAACCCTTGTTTTTACTAAAACCTCTAAGATGCCCAACCTGGTTGAGGTCATTGTTATCTAAGGTCTTCCTGTTTTTTAGCTGTCCCTAGTAAGAGTCCCAGAATGCAATGCGAAAGTTACTTCGTCCCAGTTTTCATCTCGGGGGGGGGAATATTTGAGTCTTTCTTCGCCCGACGTGGGACCGATGTGGGGATGGATTTGAGTGCCGACTCGGACGAAAGGGACTGAGACCGAACACATCTTTCCCCACTTCCACGCTTCACGCACGCGACGTACGGTCTGAAAGGATCTGGGAATCATGGAAGCCAACGAGAACAAGCCAAAGGAGAGTGGATTTTACTGTATTGATCAACTGAACCTTTTAAGATACTGTGGTATCAAAGTAAACGGAAGTAAAGAGAAATCAAGTCGATTTTTGCAAGTACAATTGATCAGTGTATGGCTGACATTCGCTACAATCACCATATAAAGCTTATAAAACTGACTTTCTTTGTACCCTTTACTAAGAAAGGTATATTCAAACTTACAAAATGTGGACTTTCTCCTAAAGGTTTCTGTATTACGTCTATGCAGTATATTAAAACACGGATTGAATGGTTTAAACGTATAATTGCAGCTTTAACAGGAACATGTATCTTTGGTGACGCAATAACGTTTATCAAGAGAGGATAAAGGGGGCAGAGAAGGCATCCCCCATACACACCCTATTCCATAGGTAATTCGTCTCGAGTTATATTTAAGACCATAGATCCCAGGGGGATTAGACAACAGCCAATCACAAAGCTACATCCATACAAGCTACGCGCACAAAACCGCATTTTCTCCGGGTGAAACTAGAGGGCTCGTAATTTAGTGGTATTTTTGACAACATGGCCTTAATTTATGAAACTGCGAACGTGAGTTTTCAATGTGGGTCCTAGGCAATCTACAATTAGCTAACCATTGTGGGCCACTGAATCAATGCGCATGATTTGAACTTCCATAGACTGCGAACGTACAGGGCCATAGAGGATCGTTGCAAAGCTGATAGCAGTTGTGCTGTAGAAAGTATGCTCTTTTTGTTTTAGGTCTGGGTACTAGGCTTTGACTGAACAAAAACATTCTGCATGATTGCTATCGCAGACTTGGTGACGTAAATGAATCCTTACCACTGTAGGTCAGATTTTCGAAGGAGCATGGAAATATGCCATGATTTTCGAACCAGGCATGTTCAAGTCAGTCATGCTCTAATAAGCTGTTAAAGTAACAATGAGTGTAATCTGATGAGTCAAATCCACTCAAACAGTTTAAAGGGCGTATCCCATCGCTCAAGAATTTGCTAAGTCGAGTACAAGAACCACCGGATCCAATTACCCGAGTACAGGTGGGCTTGGACGTTGAGGGGCACCTGCCGAGCCCCTCCTTAGTTTCTCTTAACAAGGTATTTCCAGCTATTTCCCACTGCAGTTCAACTTTAGCGATCTTCTTATTTAATGTAACTAATAACAAAAGCAAAAATTAATCCAACTGTCATTTACCAGCGCGAGATTAGTTATTTTTTTTAATTTGTCCAACGGTAGATTTTCACTGATGCGGTTATGCCATGTATTTCCAGGACATTCAGACGCCTCGTTCGCAATTTAAAAGGGGGGATAAATTCGGATTGACAAGACAGAAGGATTCCCCATTAACACCGAAGGCAGAAATTGCCATCAACATGAGTCGAAAGACTAACACTTTTTCCACACGCCTTCAGAGCTAAAAGGTGATAGCATGTGTCAGGTGTACCCTGGGGAAGACTACGTGAAGGGGCTCCACGGTAATTCATTTAAATTACCATACACGTAACATGACGTTACACGTCTCTTTTAGGAACCAACTTTTGTAAGCCGCAACCTTTTTACAATCAGCGGAATGTTGAAATTTCAGTTATTTGCTAGTTTTTAAGTCACGTTATGAAGGTTATCAGCTGCAGAGCCTTGCATCACGAGAAAAAAAAATGGACAGGCAGTGAAAGGTAACTTAATCCAGGACATGCGTTTTTTAAACTCATTTTGTCAGTAGAAGTGTTATTTGTAATCATGATTCCGACTTCTTGTTATGTTCATTTTTACTAAAGTAAATCTATCATCTGACATAGTTTGTCGATAGTTTATTGGGGCATTTCGAAAACAGTTCTTGAAGGCTTTTGGACTTGACCAGCCGGAAGCATTTTTACTTTCAAGTTCAGGATTAAATGGTTACTCGACGGCGATTCTCAGTTGCTCTTCATCAGTTTCAGGAATTTTTTTTCTTCTTATATTTTTCGACGGACAATTTCGCCTTTTTAGCTTTTCAGATAGCAATACCTATTTAGATTTGAAATTTCCATCATTTCCTTGCGCGTTGGTGGGCTAGAAATGACTTTGATGTGATCTTCTCCTTTGTTTACACAGTTTCTGCTTTGTTTACATTTCACGTTCTTGTCGCTTACTGTAGCCCAAGGGGCTATATTTAAAATTTATTTTTTACAAGCGTTTAAATTTGAAGAGCTGAAACTTCAGGTCTAGTTAAAAGAATCACAGCTCTTTCATATAGTATCATATTTTAAATTTGAGAGATACCAGAATCGACTTTTTGCGGTTAAAGTTGGGCGTTATTTCGACCGCCAAAACAGCACACAATCAAGGTGCAAACATTGAAAGCCCAAAACTATATTACAAAAGTTATTTTGCGAGACATTTTTACGCAGTCTGAAAGCTTTGGGTAACTGGTAAATGCATGTGCAACATCAATCCAATAGGAGCTTTTGCGCGCTTGTACTGCTTTCTTGAAAACTGTTGAAATTTGCAGCAATTTCGCGAAAAAATGTATTTTTATCGAATTTTTGAACTTTTCCAAATTTCTCAAAATGTAAAGCGCTTGAGGATATCTTAATATAATTTCTTGAAATACTTCACTTAAAGGGTTGTTTGGGTGGTATTATCCAAAATTCGAATTTTTAGAACTGATTTGAGATTCTCGATATTTCCCGACATTGGCTTTTAAGTCTCTGCATTTAACGGGGTTTGACCGTACTTGCTAAAACTTTTGGAAATATAAAAATCATGAGAACTCATGCCATGATGTAAGGTGAGTTTTAATTTATTTTTCTGACGTACCAACGTCGCTCTTCATTTCGGCCTCTCCATAAAGACATAAATATATATAGGAGTAAAACATTTTTATTGATTCTTAAAATTTCATTTTAGTTTTTTGCAAAGGATTGAGAGCGAGATCTACTGATTTGTCTTCGGTGGTCCTCAGTTTCTTTTTATGGTATATGGTGTTCTGGGGTCTTCCGTGGAGCCTGTTGCATGCTTTTCGCCGATACCCGTTGCAAGCTGAACCGTATGCAATCCGTGGCCTAGTGGTGTTTATATATTTGTTTTTTTTTTTTTACATCCGGCTATATCCCCATTGTATATCATATTTCCCTGAAAGAATCAAAGTGTTCATCATTTTGTGCTAAATAGTGCACTGCATTTAGACTGTTGTAATGTATAAGCAGAGGTCGTAACCAAGGATTTAGACGATTTACATATTGATGTTTCGCTTTAACTGGATGACTTTTTAGAATGTTAAACTCAAACCCCCCCAGGGATATTCCCGGATATTCGGCAAATCAAATTCAATAGCGCGAGCTTGCTTCATATGCCCATTTAGTTCGAGCTGTGCCGGCGTGTGCAAATCATTCCTTGAAAAGTTTTCTCCTTCAAATGCTGTAACATTGTATTTTTTCTTTTATCTCTTGAACGTTGTTTTTATTTTTCCTCCATGTAAATGTAATTATTGTCATTAGAAGTGTTGTAACCAAATAAATGTTATTAAAAAAAAAAAAAAAAAAGTTTTCTCCTTCAAAAGACTTTTTTTCGGCAAATTAATAGTTTTCCATCTAGGTATGGATTCTAATACCTTTTGACTTCTGTAAACTTTCTCTCAGCTTGAAGATGAGAAACATTTTTAAACCGGAAAAGACTATTAGTTAAAACCAACAAATAGTCACTTAACGTGACGTGAACGACGTGAACTGCACGCTTTGATCGCGCACTGTAGTAGTAATGAAATTTTAGGTTAACTTCCACATTGATTGCAACGAAAATGTTATAAAACAATTGGTTCATGCTGTCGATAAATTGAGCACTTGAGAAGCTAGTAGAGCACTCAAAAGGCTAGAGTTGAGAACAACTCTTACTCTTCATATCTCGACGCACGCTCACCCATGAATCAATTGCTAATTTTCTTATACATATTTGGCGATAAATCTGTAAATCCAATACATTTGCTGAATAACAATCGGTTACACAAACAGATTGTGGAAGCTCCCTGTGAATCAACCTATAGCCGGATGTATTAAAGGTAATCTGCCCTCGCGCCATGACCTGCATGGGCTACCCTTCGAGGTTTCCAACGCGAACGACTTCGTAAACGCTATATAAAAGCCATGCAAGAGATAAACCTCTCCTCGCAGGGTAGACCTGCATGGGTGATGATGTGAGACAAACCATAGCGTTTTGTTATAGTTTTGGGGCCTGTTGTCAGAATGTGAGGTAGGTCAAAGATTGTTCTTTTTTCGTTACTTTTTTTCTTAAGCTACGAAATAAAAAGAGTACTCACCGACACTTGAGCTGTTTGTCTGGATGACATCTGAGTGCCGTAAAAGACGTACTACTGTCCACTTCGGAAAAAATGACGGTATGAAAATTAATATATAGAATCTTTTCGGTTAAAAAGGCGGCGAAGGGTGGAATTTACGACAGAATAGTCATCTACGGTCCAATTTCTCGCTGAATTCATCAAAATATGACAATACGACAGAGGGGTAAGTTTAAAGCCTGAGGTTGGTTGGTTTCGCGGCTCTCGGACCAGTTTTACTTCCCTCAGACAGTGTGTCACGAAAAAATCGTTTTAAAAATCGAATCAATTGTAATGCGAACAACAAATACCTCACTAGAAAAGTACATAATTATACACATTATAAGTGGTGATTTACTCAGTTTGAACATAGTTATTAGAGGAGACTAGTTATGAAAAGCGGCAAACATCAGTGATAAAAACAACAGTGCTGCAGTTTATGTTGGAAGCACCCTGAAAGTGCACAATCCTTTGTTTTCTGTTGGCAAATTGTTACGGAATGAATTAATGCAACGTTTTTATTGGTCAATACAATCAAAATGATACCCTTACGAAATGAGACACTATCTTTTTTCTATCTTAAAGCTAGTTAATGAAACTATCTACAAGCTATCTAATCTTGTTTCTAGTTTATTCCTATCTTCATGCCCTGTAGCCACTAATAACTAATTACTATCTTAAGCCTATCTTAATAATAACTAATTTCTAGTTATTTGGAACCATGCAGATAGGCTATCTAAATACTATCTTAAAAAGGAAATTTTTGCATCGCTGCAATAGTTAGCTTTTGGATACACATAAGATAGAGTAAAACTAGCTTTTTATCGGCTAAGAAGCTAGTTTTCGGATACGTTTTTGCCAATAATGACATCATTGACATAGTTAGAAACTAGTCATTAGATAGAAGTTAACTAGCAATTTACATGTATTAATGGCACGATAGATAGCAATAAACTAGACATAAACTAGTTGAACGATAGTGTTCGGATAGCTTTAAACTAGATGTCTGGTAGCTAAAAGCTAGTGTTTGGATAGCTTTAAAGCAGATGTCTGATAACTAAAAACTAGTCTTTGTATAGCAATAAACTAGATGTATGATATCTAAAAACTAGTGTTTGGATAGCAATAAAATAGATGTCTAATAACTAAAAACTAGTGTTTGGATAGCAATAAACTAGATGTCTGGTAGTTATTGGATAGCATTTAACTTAGTTTTTTGATTAGCTAGAGTGGTTGCACGGATAAGAATTAGATAGACGCGGCGTAATAAGTTGATCAATCTTAGTGAAATGCCATAGTTTTAACTTAAACCTTTTAAAAATATAATAAACAGTACATTTTTAAACACGATAATGCAAGTCATATTATATTGAAATATACTTGACTGTTGCCTGTAGCCTACAGCAAAGGATTCCATTTTCATTAATAATGATTTATTAGTTCCATCACAAGCTGTTCAAAGTTCACATCAAATTTGATACAACTTTAGTATTTATAATAATTTATATAAGAACTCAGCTGCATGTCTGCGCCACTTCCTAATTTATCCACAACACCTTCTTTACATTGGAAAGCTTTGATCCACTTGCCTTTCCCTTTTGCTCTGCAAAGAAGACATAAATATTAAAGGTCAACAATTTGCCAATTATAAGAATAAAGTTATTCCATTAAAGAGTTCTTTATGGTATTAATTGTTTTTTAAATTTATCGGCCACTACTTGAATATCGCGGATCTATTCAAGAGGAGCCATAAACCCGATGTGCCCTTAGACTGGTTTCTCTTTACATGTGTAATACAGAAGAACAATTATAGCTAGCCATGAAAGAAAATAAATTTAACCGTCTAAAACCAAACACAAACAACTTTTACTTAATTGTTTACAGTAAGACAATTCCGTGCTTCCAAATATTTAAAATATATAAAAAAATTTATCAGTCACTGAATGGAACAATAACCACCAAGCTTATTTAACTTAACCCTTTTTTTCGATCATCATCAGCCAAAAAACCTCTTGATAATAACTGACAAACGATCTGTGACAATCTTCTTAAAAAAATCCTACTCATCATTCACGGATAGTTGCGCTAAAGAATACGTTTCCCATAGGACTTTCAAAAGTGAACAAACTATAACTGGCATTCTTAGCGCTGACAAGCTTGATCAGGAGTTAAACTATAAGGTCAGTGTGCTGTTTGACTTGGCTCCCAGTTGTACTGAATGTCACACTAAACGTTGGTACCGCTTCTTCAAGAAAAATTTAAAACGAACAAGAACCCACACATTACGACTAAAGCAATAGAAGGTGAATTATACACAAACCTTAAAGAAATGAGTAAATCCTTTCAGTTTGATATCCTCTATCCACGATGATTAGACCTTCGTTCAACCGACCCACGACTTCAACGGTTACTTCCAACGGCCGAAGATCGAATGAAAGGCGATTGTATTTTCGCGCGATTTTTTAATTGACCGAAGACCCGGATGAAAGGCAGTCAACGGTATTTCCGTTGTCACGTACCGCACCAGAGAGTCAACTACTGCTTGTTTGCGCTCATTAGGCTTAAAGATATCAGTTATGAATCCAAAAAGTAACAAAATGGCTAAGAAAAAGGAAAAGTTCGGTTATGAAGGACAGTGCAAGCGGAGAAAAAAATTCCGAAAAGGTATATGATATCGTGGAGTTAAAGAGATTTCGCATTCTTGTCATCGATTCGACGTAGACTGAGGAATGCTGGCGAACTCGATCCTCAGGCATCCTCTTCTTGTACTGGAATATTTCTATTTTCAGCCTAAAGAAAGCGGTTCACCTTCATCATCTGCGATCACAAAAGGGAGATTCAGGTATTTTGAAAAAACAGGCCTTCTTAAAATGAGTCAGACGCGATTGATCAAGATTGATATTGCAGTAACAGTATTATCGTGTCGTGTGGAAGGTAATCGAGCTTGGCACGATAATTAATTATTACAGTCCTTCAACACACAACTGAGCACAACGCTTTTTAAAGAAAAATTTTCGGAAATGGCTGTTCACTATTACAAGGTACTGTTGGTACACATGTAGGAAACTGAAACGAAAAAAGAAATAATCAAAGCAAGCCTTCATCGAGAAATTGTGGTGTGGATGATGTGATTCTCTGTGACTTTAGAATTAAATGGTTTTGTGAAGCACTAATATATAAAAGCGTCTCAGTCTTACATTAAGTTTAAAATACAGTGCAAGTCTTGATTAATCGAGCTTTCTGTGTATAAAATAAGTGAGCATTGCCAGCTAGCTGACTAACCGTGACAAATTATTATTGATAGAATTTACAATAATTTGCTATAGAAATGGTCGGCTTAATTAGGATACCCTATGTTATTACAGTACTATTTGCCGACTTTGAGAAGTGCCATATTATAGTTAATATTGGTAGGTTTGAGCCTATCTTTTCACTACCTATGTTCAAGATAGTTTTAAGATAGGTTATAAAGTGTTTCATGAGAAACAGATAGCTTTCAAATAGCCTAACTTTTCACTATCTTTTCCAAGATAGCTTTTGGATAGCATATTAAATGGCTTTATGGACAATGGATAGATTTAAGATAGGCTATCTTTTTACTATCTACCACTAAGTTAGTGCTAAGATAGCAGAGAGTTTAACTTTACAAAATGAAAATAGAAATCAGATAGCCTAGCTTTTAACTAACTCCAGTGAAGATAGTTTTCAGATAGCTGAGATAGTAGTTGGTTAGGCTATCTTTTTGCTATCTACATAGGTAGTTAGTTTTAAGATACTCTATCTATCT
>CALNXK010000162.1:442500-560000 GCA_942486035.1 Porites lobata
ACGAATATAGGCGCAAAAACAGTAGTGAAATACAGACAGTGACAAGGTTCCCTTTTTAACAGGCGAAAAATTCAGAGAAGGGACATACTTACCCCCAACCCCCTCCTCCACCTCTTTTTAGAGATGTAGTTTTTGGTGTCAACAGATTAACAGATGCATTCCCCAGCCGTGTCCGATTTTCGGTCGTGTCATGTCAGGTCAGATCAAAAATGGGTTTTAAGAGCACCAAAATTATTCTGAGGGCTATAGTAGAGTGAGCGAAATTCACCTCGCGCAAAGAAGGTGGCACGTGGGGCGGGTCAAAGAACTTAAGTCAAAAGTCAAACGCCTAGCTTAGAGTGGATTTTACTACCGCATAATTTTATGCTTGTATTCACGTAAATTGTACGTACGTAAATGAAATAAAAGCAATACATGAAAGGTCTTGGTCTCGCGTAACGTAAAAGTTAAGCGAGGTTCAATGACCTTCAAGAGTAGATCTACCGTTTACGGTAGCTTTGTTTTACCGGCTAACCTACGAGGCCATCCAAGGGCATCCTCAGCTAATATTTAAGTATAGGTGAGCCGCTGCATAGGATAAAAAACAAAGTAAAATGTATACCCCGCATGTTTAGGATAACACCCTCAATTTTATCACCCTGTATAGGACAAAGGTCAAAATGAACGCCGTCTTGGCAGTGCAACTGACGAAATTCACATTACAGTCATTGCTTTTGTGTAAAATTTCATCATGCAAATCAAAAAAGTCGTGCAGGCAATACCCAGCTGTTTATTATTACCCTGTTAAAGAGAGGCTCGCACAAAATTGTATACCCCGTTTAGGACAGAGAGGACAAAAATAATACCCTGTTCATACTCTGTTCACTGTCTGTTCAGCGTCACATCCCCGTATAGGCCATACAAGCACTTTAGCTCAACTCTTGCAAGGCGAGACAATCAGAGCCTGCGGGAAGGCTCCTGGCTCGGGTAAAAAGGTCACCTTTTTTCTGGAATAAACGTTCGCTTAGATGTATTTTATTAGCTATAAAGGTCCTTAAATCTGTGTATTAAATCATCAACAATGTTCCTGCTGAAGGGGTCACACTGTTCAAAATTCACGGTCTAAGAAGATGAAAGTTGTCTGTGGTTCAGACGTAGCAGGAAAATATGTTCTTTATCCCTCTTGAAAAATGGTCAAAAATATAACTTTGTGTAATATCTCATTAGTTTTCCAAACTCCTTCCCAGTGTCAGTGTCCTCTCCTACTCGCCTGGACACTGGGAACGAGGTTGTTAGTTCCTTTGTGCAGGAGCCTGCTTTGTACGATTTTGATCCCGTCGTGCGCACTAGTCCGCTACGCAATTTTATTCCATGTATATGTACTTACTATTTGAATTGTTTTCTTTTACAGAAATTGAATGTTGAACCATTTGAAAAGCAAGCAAAAATTAACCGCATATGGCTAGACTAGTTCGTTCTGACACGTACACAAGTACCCCTTTACAGCCACTGCAAATGGACTCAAAAACGAAACTTCAAACTGTTGTTATCATTGGTGGAGGTGTGGGCGGTTGTTGTACTGCACTCGAATTGGCCCGAACTGGGAAATTTAACATTCACTTGCTGGAAAAGAATCCAGAATTGATGAGAGAAACTAGTGATGCCACCCCTGGCCGTCTTGGCTTAGGATTCCATTATGCTGACAAGAATACAGCTCTATATTATCTCCATGTCACTTTAGACTTCATCAAACGTTATGGACGATTTCGACAAGAGATCGGCCGACAACAATCTCACCCACTTCGTCGAGGCAGGTATTTCATTATGAAAGACTCGACGGTGCCTTACAGAGATATTCTTGAAACATTTGAGGCGATCAAAGAAGAATACTCAAAGATGGTAAAGGAAGACCCGGGTTACGAAGTTGTTGGCCCACCGGAAAACATTTTTCGGATTCTAGAGCCTCATGAATTTGAAGCAGACGTGGAAATTGGAAAGGTACACATGGGTATCGAGACAGCAGAGGAGTTTCTGGACTGGCCAAGCATGAGAGAGTATATTGTGCAACAACTAGAGCAACACAAAGACACCGTTAGAGTTCGCAGATACACAAAAGCTCTCAGCATAACAGCTTGTGATTATGGAGGGTATGTGGTAGATTCAGTGAACGTATTTCAAGGCAATATGGTTAGAGTCTCCACTGATATCATCGTGAATGCGTCATGGTATAACATTTCTAAATTCAACAAGATGCTTGGAGTCACTAATGCGAAGTAAGTAACTCTGCTTCTCTAATCGCCCAGCTTGATACTAGTAGAGCGTTCTCGCGCGCGAAGCCCCATAGAGAATGGTAACCTGTCGATGCCAGAAAATGTCCTCGGCGTACGCCCGTCCGGCCTTCCGCCTTTACACTCTCAGGGGTAGAAACCTCAGTAGGGTAGGGAAGGGAGTCGCAAACATGTACGTTTCGTTTCGTTTTTGGAGCAAAATTAACCATTTTAGGGGCAACCAATTTCACCAATTCAAGAGTAAAAATCTAGATCAAAATTCCTTTCCTTCGACTTACGACAGAATAATCGGGAATATATTTCTAAAGCTTTGCGTTTTGCTTGGTCATGCTTTTTTGGTCACACCCCAGGAACAACTCAGACAATTAACAATCGGTAACAACCAGAACTTGGGCACCATCGTGGGTAACCGAGCTGGGGCGGTTATTTGCATTCGTTGAGTCCTGTGGAATTAGAGTCCGCTTCCTGTGTTACTTCTATTTGCCTGTAACTGATATCGGGCCAAAAAGAATGGTTGTATGATCAATAAATGACAATTTTGTGCTGCAAAACTGGCCAAACGTGCAAATTTTAATAAAAGTGCTTTTTTGGGAAAGTAGTTGAAAATTGTGCTCGTAATGACGAATTATACCAAAGCCTAAACTGGACGCAGCCATGCAAAGAGAGATTCGTAACTGACAACCAGCCTTTATAAAACATTTATTTCATGGACTATTAACTATGGGTAAAAATTCTTTCTAAGACTATTACTGTGATCGAACTTGGTTTATAATTTTTTCTTTTTGTTTTAAAACCAGTAAAGTATAAATTTGTGGATTTCTTTGCATAGGCTGAAGCTTATTCGTTTAATTTTTTGGTTTTAAGTAATTAAAAGTATAGAAATGCACTCTTCGATTTCTAGGCTTGGCTAAATCTATATATTGATAATTTTAGTGTCTGCTTTATGTTTTGAGGAATCTTGTACTTGACTGTCTTATTTCGGGCGACTGTAAAGTTTACACTGGAGAGTAGTGAGTTGGATTAGTGGGTGACAGCTTACGTCAGTCTGGGGATTTTTGTCCAGAGCTTTGGACGCCGTTTAGTCTGCAATAAAGGCGCTCTATGAACCAAGCCACGTGAATTAACGCGTTATTTCGCGCTCCTGTTGTTTGCGCATTATCGTTTCATCACTCCGAGATCCTTGATAGCTCGCGTGCTACAATGCTGCAATTCGTCCTCTGTTTGTGTGGTTTGCTCACTCTTGGGTAAGTTTTGAACAGCCCTCCCCACCTGACAGTGTAAAGGGCCTTTTCTGATTTGTCCCAAGCCTCTGTTTCAAAGCGACGCTAAGTGCAAAGCTATTAATTTAAAATAAAAGTAATAATATAAAATAATACTCTAGCAACTGGTGGTTGCCCGGAGCCAACGAAAACCAGATTTACACCTTTTTCTGCGAGTATTGGCAATAATAATAATAATAATAATAATAATAATAATAATAATAATTGTAATAATAAAATAATTATTCTCAAGTAAATGTAACGTATAGTCTAACCTCTACTTCCTGACCTCTACCCCCAACCTCGTCCCCAGGGCGCTTTACTAAGGCCACGGAAAAGCACCCTAGAGACGAGGTTGCTCCACCCCTCCCCTCTCCCCACCCTCAGTTTTGCCTCCTAAGACTCTCGTTAAAAACCAACTACTAAAAGAGTTTGATCGCTTAATGAAGATTAGCATTGCTCTCTTTATAATATTGTCATTTTTAGGAGAAGATTCAATCGAATCAAGGCATTAGTTATAGTGCGTCTATCTGAAGAGCTTGCCAACCTGCCATCGATGTTCTTCTGCATGGGTCCGTACGGTATGTTTTGCAACAAAGGTGATGGAACTGGAATGATGACGTACGCTCGAGAGACAAACATTGCAATGACAAGTTCATCTGGCGAACTGGAACCAGCATTCCTCCGAATGTATTTCAATCTTTCGGACAGAGATAAACATATCAGAGGCCAGCGCATCGTGGCAGGTGTTTCAAAGTTTATCCCAGCGTTGAGGAACTCCAAGGTGCTGAAAGTGAATATCGGAATTGTCCAAAATTTCATCAATGAAGACGCAAGTGAATACGGCTTCCAAATTGGTAACCTTGGCTTTCTTCACGATCCTACCAAGGGAGGGATTCACAAAAGAAATTATAGTGGCGTGGAAGAGCCGATGCCTGGATATATAATCAACGCATGCATGAAGCTTATCTATTGTTTTGACAACGCAAAACTTGTCAAAGACATTATAACAAGAAAAACTGGTTAAATAATAAACGGAAAACTTTCGAGAATCGATCACTGTGAAAAATCAGTATAAATGAATCGACAGGCAAATAAATAAATAAGTAAATAAATAAATAAATAAATAAACAAATAAATAAACCAACCAACCAACCCTACATACCCTAAATGAAACTTGGAAAGGTATCTTTTACTTGCTGAACTAATGTTGAACAATATATATCATTGGCAAACGGGAAAAGGGAATTTTAATACAGTTTTGGAAGGAAAATGAAGCATATCCTACTTAAAAGTGGCAAGTATTTGAATAACTGAGGATTTTGCTGTGACAGCGGCCGGTACTGTCACGCAACTCAAATTGAACATTTGACTAAATTTGAGTTGAAAGCTTCAATTCTGAATCGCGATGTGCCAAAAGTTTTAATGCATAACTTGACAAAATAGCTATTAATCTTTAACAAAAACATGTTTTTAGCTCTGACTTAGGTGCCACTTTGGAGAATTTTCTGCTGACTTTGAAGCATTTATTCGTGCATTTTGCTTTCTTAATTGGATTAGTGAAATGAACACATCCAATTTTTGCTGATTACCGAAAGATAATGCCTACATGGTATTGGAACAGTAAGAAGAAGCAATATGCTTCCAAATGAGTGCAAATAGTCTAGGATTTGATCACCCGAAGTACTTTTAAACGATCGTTAAAAACCCGTATAACAGAGACTAAAATTTGCATATTTTAGCCACCAACGGTCGTTTAGCAATGAAATGCTGGGAATGGCAGTAAAATAAACAATTTCCTCATTCTAACTGCAATTTCGCTATTAGGATGGATAGTAGTATTGATGGCAAAAATATAAGGCAAAAGTTTGTCGAGTCTGAAATCGAGTGGAACGCTTTTAGGGAGACTGCCTCTTAAAATGAATAAGCAATGATTTATATCATTTTTTTTTTATTCTAAGTAGGAGCCGATTACTTTTCTAAGTTATTTCTATAAATCAATCAACGAATCAAGAACTGGATATTAGAGAAACCATGGAAACCCAAATAAGAAATTATTAAAAAAGACAGGTATCATTTTTTCGGCGGACAGGGCCTTTCCACATAGGCCTCTGCGCAACAGCCTTCTCGGGGAAACCCTGGAAACGAATACGCCTTCAACTCAACTACAGCGAGGTGGTCTGGGAATGATCCCGGAAGAAGTGCTTTGCAACTTTCGATTTTCACGGAAAATGTAGAGCTTTCACTTGCTTGTCTGCTTCAAATTTCGATGGTGCATTCGAGGTAAGAGGAATAATTTTAGACGTTAGGTAAACAGGGGAAACAATAACCTTATTTAGTGTTATCTGAAGTGTAATTTCTCTTGTCTGTGTGGTCGCGCCTGTGCAGAAAGTTGGAACCAGGAGCGAAGCTCAATTACATTTGGGAAATTTACTTTATTTTGCGATTCTAAAATGTGACTTATATTCCAAGAAAGTCCTTAGCTTTAAAGATGAGTGTTTGCGCTGAAAACCCGCAGTAAGCAGGCCAGACTTGAAGCAAGATTTCGGGGACGATTTTGAGCAGAATGACTTTCATTATGCTCTTTTCCTAATCGATTTGCAGCGGTCAATGAATAAAACTTTTTTCGTCCAGTGCCACGTCTAATTAAAATAAACGTTTTCTTTATGTTCTACGTTTCTTTATTTGTACTGATTTGCGCAGTGAAGAGAGCTAGAGATTCATCTGTTTTGATAAGACTGTATACTAAGGCAAAATAGCCTACCGTAAATTATTCAACCTGGGCCTTACCGCCTTAGAAGTGTTTTTCTTGGAATCATTTATAATAGGTGCAATTTCACGCTTTAATTTTTCTTTTGCAAAGGATATTGTTAAATTTCGAAAATGAAAGTTAAGCAGCGTCCACAGTAAAGTGACTATTTACACAATGTTAATTGAAATTTAAATATCGTACACACAGATACACTGAAATAGAAATACCGTAGTGATATAATACAAGAAACAAAACGAAAGCGGAAATCAAGATCTGAACCGGAAGTAAAAGATCACTTGTTTAGAAGTCACGCTAACATTTGTTTTGCGATCAAAATCTCGAAAGAATACGTTCGCCGGTTAAATCAATATTCGAAATAGCACGCCGAGTATGTACTTTCTCAGTCATTTCGTAAGCGCTTTCATCTTGTGTACATCGGACCTGCCGAACTTCAGAGGTTTAAAATCTGGAGACTCTATTTTTGCACTAGCCCTTCCCCCCGAATGTCAGCAGCACCAACACCCTCACCGCCCCCTCCTACTCCCCGCCCACAAATGCAACCAGCCGCCATGGCTTAGGACATTATACGACGTCTTACATGAGGTACATGCTATCAAAATTCGCTTCTACTATTGTAATGACGAACTAATCTTTGCCAGTTAAATATGTGTAAAAATGTCCCAGAAACCTTACAATGAATAAAAAAAGTTCGAATTTTGTGAAAAAAAGGGCTATATTTCAAACTAAAGCACAGAAATGCTCAAAAGTCCATTTTATCTTGGAGATTTGGTGCTCTAACCAGGAGACCGGGAGATTTGATGAAAAACTTGGAGACTCCAGGGAAAACCGGGAGAGTTGGCAAGTATTGTGCATGTCCCTCTGCACTATTTAGTTTGATTTTCGAAATGACAATGAGGTTATGCATATCTAAATTTGAAAGTTTGACTTGATGTGAACCCCTCGCCCTCTTCAAAAACTATTCTCTTTGTTAGCTTTTTCCTTCCCATAAATCAATTAAAGTATCAATTATAGTATCAGAAATATCCCTCTGAAAGGACCTAAAAAAAACCCCTTGGCTCAAAGTTTGGATGCTCATAGAAAGACTTTAATAATTTCGCGCACTTTTTCCTTTTAAAAGGTAAAGTCAGGAGTATATGTCACTCGTGAGGGACGAAAGACAGAAATTTAATTAGTGCACTGTGTTATATTGAGATCATTTCAAAACATTTCCATTTTGGAAACAGTGGAGGATTGGTGAGAGTAGGAGTCGGCAAAAAACTCTGGGCATTGAGCTGAGAGAACAATGTTAGGGTCTCCTTCCCTTCACCTCTATTTTATTTATTTATTAATTTTCTATTTTTAGGTAGGGGTTTATATACATTGTCATAGCCTGGTGAATTTCCACGAATTCCATGTATTAACAATAAAAGTGTGTTTATGAAAGCAAACTTAGAAACACAAAACATGACGCTGAAACATGAATTAGCTTCAAGACTAGCAATACATCAGCTTTTCAGGATAACAATCAGAGACAACATCAGAAAACATTCAGAAACATCGAGCAAGAGAGAAAGTTCTTGGGGGTGGGATTTTTCCAAAACGAAAACACGTGATACTGACGCCATACTGAGTCCCAGTTTCCCACATCTCCTTTTACTTCATAACAGCAACGATGGGTGTTGAACAGTCCATTCATGTACGTCAGGGAGGGGTGAACTCACTTTTTGAGCGCGCACTTCTTGATGCTCTGCGTGAAGCAGCCGAGGAATCACAAGTACCCTCTGAACAGTTTGAGCATGCTTGGGATCCAGAGGACTGCTCCCCAAAGTTCAGAGTGTTGCGTGACAGGCTGACAGCTAGACGACTGCCCTCTCCTCTCACTACAGATGCCATAAGAGGTATGTTTACTATTCAAGAAATTCCTCTTCCTCAAAAGCAATTCAGAACCAAGAGATGTGCAACAATTCTAGTTTACGCCAAGCCTGATCCTCGTTGAGAAAACTCGTCTTCCTTGTTCAATTTGCGGATTTTTTTTTTCGAGCTTGTCTAAAGACGTTCTGAAAACGTTAACGCACCATTTTGAATACTCAAGACTAGGTGATATATTTTGGACCAAGAGAAGAGTTTCTTTCCGTACTTTGCATCCCCCTTGGACGAAGAGTTTTTCGGTGCCACATTGTAGCCCCCCAAAATATAATAATACAATGAATAGATGAATAATAAAATAACTAAATAAAATAACTAAATGAATAAATCATTCAGCCTTTCTTTCTTATACTTATTTGTCGGCCGACCTACGTTGTAGGTGTAGAATATTGATTATTGCTTTTATTATTAGCCTTGATTTATCTTTCTTTTTTCGTTAAACCAGGGAAGAAAGGTTACAGACAAGGCCGACATGTGTGGGAAATAACGTGGGAAGAAGACGAACGGGGATCGAATGCAGTCATTGGAATAGCTACGCCTCAGGCACCTCTTCAGTGCCTCGGTTACATCCCCTTAGTAGGGTCGAACACACAATCATGGGGATGGAATTTAAGTAAGAAAGTGTCCTTTCACAATGGGCAGGAGAAGTCTTATCCAGCGAATTTTCCAAGTTTTGTAGTACCAGATACGGTATATGTTATTCTTGACATGGAAAATGCCACGCTGAGGTAATCCAGTCAATATATTTTAGCGTTTTACTGAAATATCTCTTTTCTTGCTAGTATGTTCTCGCCAGCGGGAAAGTGATATTCCTCTTTCTCGCGCACGCTTGTTCTCCTTGTTCTTTCTATTCGGCAGATTTAGCAACTTGAAGACAACGTGACGACAGAGATGACCGCGGGAGCAAAAAAAAAAAAAAACGAATTCACCAATGAGAGCTGGAGCGGTAAATTTCGAGTACGGAAAGTCGCTTTCATGCCTTTCAGCTTGCTCTCATGCTCTCTGTTCATGTTATCTTTGCTAAACTTGCCTAAAGTATGATGAAAACTCCCGTCATTTGACGACCGTTTGACGGTAATTTCTACATTTAACTATTTTTCGCGGTTTTGCCCGGTCGACTGTATAAGGCACACACCATGCGTTCATTATTATTTTCGAGTGAAGACACACAGGTTGTTATTATACTGTTTATTATGGCTTTGCACCTTGCCTTTCCCGCTCTCCCCTCCATGGCTCCTCTTTCAGATGATTTGTTTTTATTTTTGTCTTCCCCCCTCATTCAACCCAACTCCATCTCGGGTGTGTATCTTTCATCCAGAAGAGGCTGCCAGTTTTTCCCAACCTTATATCATGTATATGGGCTGGATCGCTGTAAATAGACTACTCTCTGAGAGTGATATCTTTGGTTGAAATTTCATGATTTACATTGCATTGCGGTTAGATCGATGGACTTGCAACCAGGGAGGACTCGAGTTCAACTCCCGCCCTTGCCTCAAGCTGGATTTTGTTTCTCGGTATTTCCGACTTGAAATCCTTGCCCGCCCTTGCAAAATAGTCGGGATTCTTCCCCTGTTAATGTGTAATTGAATGCCTTTTAATTATTCTTGAAACGTCCCTTAAGTGGAGAGGACACAGAGACTTAACATCTTTCGAGAAAACTGGGCTAGGTTGTTACTGACTCAAAATTTTGAATAAGATGTCGTTTCACCCCATGAGTCCACGTGTAAGTACACCTGCTAGTTGACCAAGATTAGAAGGACATCATTACTGCAGTTTCGCATTCTGAAACTGATGTTGTATTATTCTTTGCATTCTAAGCTTTGCTACAGAGGAAACACACCTGGGAGTTGCCTTCAGTAATTTACCCCGTAACGCTCTGATACCTCTTTGCCCATGCGCAAGTGCTGTGTACGGCAACTGTGACATCAAAATGAAGTATCTTGGACGCGGAGGTGGGTTAGTTGTTGAAAAAAGTAAATGTAAATTAAATCTATAACTTGTGACCACTCTCATGAGCTGCAAGATCGTTG
The DNA here is from genome assembly GCA_942486035.1 of Porites lobata. Lineage (NCBI taxonomy): Eukaryota > Metazoa > Cnidaria > Anthozoa > Scleractinia > Poritidae > Porites > Porites lobata. The sequence goes on from CALNXK010000162.1 coordinate 452,735, forward strand.
TCGTTTCATTGCCACAGAATGCTTTAAAAGATCTTTAAAAATTTTTGAAAATTTTAAACATTGAAAACTCAAGAAATGTTAAAAAACGAATGTGAATAAATTAGTAAAAAGGAGAATCCAGTTTGCAACGGTATTAAAAAACTACGAATTTTTTTAAGGATCAGAATAACTTTTAACTTTAAAATTATCCATTGTATATTTCGAGCCGACCGTGTTATTATACAGTGTAGTCTTCATGAAGCTGAAGGAGGTGGTTGGTTCTAGAGCATTTTATGGACGAATAGAGGAATGTTGTTTTAATTGCTTCAGTTCTGGGTTTTGGTAAGCGGTATAAATAATGTTTTTGTTCTTGTACCAACTCACTTCAGTTTGAGGACAAGTATTCTACCCTCATTAGCGAGAGTCTGTAGTAGCGGGATTTTATTTCAGTCAAACTTCTGTAATTTGTTTTTGCCGGAGACTTATATTTAGCTGCTGTCCGTATTATCGGGGTATCCGTTATAGCACGGTGCCCGCAAGACGAGAGTTGACTGTATCAGGAGACTTCGTAAAAACTATGCCAAATATCCCAAATACAAGGTAAGACGAACGCTGTATCTACAGTATGACGGATAGCTTTTCATGTCAACATAATCCGGCCTGGTATGAACACAACGGTCTAGAACTGAAACACAGTCATCGAACATCGTACCGGAGGGAGCGGTACTAAGTAGCTATAGTGCACCAAATCCTAATCCTCAAACCTAGATATTTACTAACGCTTTTTTTCGGTTCCATTCGTCGCTCCGAATCATTGCTACGGTTCCAATACCAGATCACACTGCCACAAAAAGTAGCAGAAAACCGTCCAATATGTGGCAATCCACTTTCACGATCTGCGCAGCGCAGCTTCTCTCTTTTGCAAAAACGGTTGTTATATGGTTTTGTACTGGTGCAAGCGCTATTCGGTAGAGTGTAGACAATAGCTCGACCCAAGTCAAATTTAGAAGGATTCATGTGGAGTTATCAGAACATAACTGGGCTAATATCTCAGAGACAGTTGCCCCGAAATGCTTATTTTTGACAAGGGGGCCTCTTGGACGTTGTTCTTCCAGAATATCCTGACAAATCCCAAAATTTCAGAAATTTAATTTTCATGACGTCATCACTTTAGAACTCTATTGGTCATCCAGACTTTATCTCAACCTTTACACTGTCTTGATTTATTTAAAAAATTCTTTTACGGTTCTTGACGACCACAGCTTTTGTGTTGTCGAGGCTACTCGTCTCCCTGATCGTTTCGCAACCTGTAAGTCACCCCTTAAATACCTACCAAGTACTGTTATCAACGGGGTCCTGCTGGCTAAAAAATTAAAAATCTAATAAATAAGAATTAAAAAAATGTATATACAAAAAGAAAACGTGCACTAGGTTAAAACCGTTTAAGACTACAATAAAAGTTACAAGTAAAAGCTATCATCAACATCATCATCATCATCATCATCATTACTTTTCACTTTTTATGTTTTCAAAGACAATTTGCTAGCTAAGATGGAAGCCTCTAAAAAGAAGTCAACCTCCTCAGCTTATTCCACCACAGTGAGACCTCCGCCAAAATCACCCAGTTCTACATCACCTCCCCAGTCTCCGCGCACCTCATCCCCTGGCCAGGTCGCAACAAACTCTGCTGACCCTGTGAAATCCTCGGAGTCATACAAGTTTAGCCACACCTGTGGAGCCAATATTGCTGTGATGTGTGCTGGAAAGAAGGCAAAAAGAATCGAGTAAGAAATGAACCTCTTGATGAAAAGTTAACTGCAAAACTGTTTTCACTGATCATGATGCTTTTGCTTTTGCTTCTTTGATTAGGCCATTGGTTTATCAATTTAACCTATGTAGGTTTTAGTATCAGTAATTTTCGAAAGGATTCTCATCTATCAGTTTTATTTTAATGGCGCTATAAGGACAATAACCTACTGCCCAAGTCGAAAACTTTTTCCCACTTATTTAAGTATTGAAAAAAAAACAAATTTTTTCCTCCTTAAAAGTTTTATATGAATGCAATGAATTTGTCCAAAAGTGACTGCAGATGTTTCTGAGGGCTTAACTGAGGGCCCCCAATACTAGGTTTTTCGGGATACGATTTACCTTTAATTATTTGAGACTCGGGACTCGGGATTTTAAATGCGCATTAGATCATATATTTGAATGCTATTTTGCGCCTATCATAAATAATAAATTATTTATTATTATTATTATTATTATTATTATTATTATCGGGGCGAGATTCGGAATTGAAAGTAAGCACGGGAGGTGGGATGCCAAAAGGAACTCTCGGGATGATTTCGGGGTCGGGAAAACGGGATTGAAGAACCCTATTTGGGATCCTCTTAACTGTCGACTATGTGGGACATATTTCTCCCCTCCTTAAGGCGTCTTTTTTGCTTGTGCATGGCTAAAACTGTTTTAAAATGCTGTTTGTTTTGATAAACAGTGCTCTTCAGTGTTTCAATCAAGGAGTTGTAGTGACAAGCCAGCCTCTGCAGGATGATGAATTGTTTGAGGTTCGTTTGGACAGTAAAGTGCCCAAGTGGTTTGGATCCCTGGACATTGGTGCCACAACTGTTCCTGCTGATCAGTTGCAGTTCCCTTCAACAATAACTTCCTGCTCACAAGGAACGACTTTTGCACTCACTTCTGATAAAATCGTCAATAATGGCAAAGAAATGACCACGGTATCTAAGAACTTGGACAATTTGTCGGTAAGTCCTTTTAAGGGTAGCTCTATTGATATCATCTGGCCAGAAAACACTGGCAAACGAATAATATTCAGTGTATTCTCGTGGGTCAGGTGAGTAGTTAAAGTAATATATTTTAAGGCTGTAAGAAGACAGAACCTGGTAAAACTTGTAATGTTGTTACATGTACCCTTCTAAAAACTAAAATTGTGCTGCAATAGTCTTATCATAGACTTGTGCTTTCACACTATATTGAATCTGTGGCTTCCTCCGATGAATTTGTTATCAGCTTGTATCTTATCTTGGGCGTGAAGGGTTTAGTGATTAAAAATCGAAAGAGAGCCGAGAAGGTCTCTTATGTTGTCAACTAGCCTGTGTCCTCCTGAATTTGGGTTCATATAAACCTTCATTCCTCGGTTTTTTTAGCTCTGCATTGCTATTTTGCCAACTAAACCCACATTCCACTATTTCCTGAGGGAATAAAGGCCAAGATGCTATGACTCGCCTGTCCCCACCCCCTGTAAGGGAGTCCAAGATAGTCTTGGATTCTGGATACCACGCTGTGGATTCTGGATCAGTCCAGGTACTGGATTTCATCAAACAATGTCAGGTGAACTTAAATTCTGGAATCTGGATTCCTTGAGCTGCATGCTGCATCCCGGATTCCAAAGCCAAGGATTCCGGATTTCAGAAGCAAAAATTTCCCGGATTCCCGGAATCCAGATTCCCTTACATGAGTCAGTATTGTCCTTTTTGATGTAAATTGGATGTAATGATGCAGCTCTTTCCTTGTGTTGATTTGAAAGTTTGTTTTCATTAACAGGTAGGTGACCGCGTGGGGGTTATGAGAAAGTCGGACGACACCTTACATTTTTTCATTAACGGAGTGGATGTTGGAAAGCGCATAAAAACCATCCCTCCTGTACTTTACGGAGTAGTAGATGTGTTTGGCCAGACAGAGGAAGTAACTATAACTGGTATGCAAATGCCCTGTCACTGTTAATAACCAATGGTGGATCTAGGATAGAAAAAGGGTCGGTGGGGTCTGGATCCCGGTCTGAGTATTATTTAAAGTGCTTGATAAACTAAGTACATTAAAATAAAAACTAAAATAATTACCCCCCGAAGAGTGTCTTCCTGTAAACCTTCATAGCGTTACTTAATAATAACACTTGAGTTTTACTTTTCCTATCAGCCATTGAGCTTGATGTCCAGATTTCGTTAAAATTCGTTTATAGTGCTAGAATACCATCAATGAATTTTAAGTAGTAGGAGTAGAGTATCAAGCGTACTCAGGCTGCGCATGAAAGCAGACGTTTACGTTGTAAAAACTAATATGTAAAGGCGTCGAGGGATAAATTGTCGGGTTTAATTAATAGTGTGGTCAAGTTGGATCCCCAAGGTACAAAAATTCCTGGATCGCCATGCTTACGCATCTTAGTGAGCTGCCGCTCATTTTCACCTTGCATTGGTGGCCTGTAGTATTTCTTTTTTTGTCACCGCTGCCACAAAATTTTCATGTTGTTCTTCCAACAAAAAAATGTCTCCTCTGTTTTTCTCTCTCGCTCTAAGTCCCCGTCAACCTTTTTCTCGTTGAGCTTCGCTGGCCTGCCGCCCACTTTTTTTCTTTCTCTTGCTTTATATTCCAAATTTGTGGACATGACAATTTATGTAAGCTTAATACTTTAGACAACACGTATACAGAAACAATTTCCGCTTTCCATTTTCGTCTTTATTGACTCTTTTGTTGTCTCTGCTTTACAAGACGCCGGTGGCTATGCTATCTCCCGCCAAAACAACCTCGATTTGCATTTGGGTTACCATACATGTTGATTGAGTTATTTTGCATTGGTATGCCTGTGGTGAGGACGGACGGTCTCTCGGTGTACGGTCACGTGATTACCAAATTTTCTCGGATGGGTAGATTACTTCATTTTCTTACCCATGGTGCTCCGCTGGCGCGCTTCGCGGGCGAGAGCTCCGCTATAAGGTTCGGAAAAACGGGCAACAAAAAACGTGCAACTTGTCTTGCAACATTTCTGTTAAACGAATTGAAAAGTAATGTTGGGCGTTTTACCACTCACGTTCAGACCTGTTAACAACCTGATTTTTTGTAACACTGGTTTGATGTGGGTGGTAAAACGCAACATCACTATTCAACTCCTTTTGCAGCAATGTTGCAAGACAAGTTGTACGTTTTTTGTTGCCCGTTTTTCCGTGACCTTTAACACAGCTCTTTATCTTTTAGGTGGTACAGCGGAAACACAAACAAGCAACCAAGACCAAGTAGATGCTGTTTCAGTGATGGTTCGAATGAACAACACCGTAAACATCTTAAAAGAAGGGTCATACGAAGATATTGTGGCTGTAGTGGAAAAAGTGGCGAAGGACATTTTACAACCCTATGAAGAAACAGATGATCGGGAACTCCGACAAAAGTACGGAGATCATTTGGCTGAGATTGATGCTCCATTGCATCTGACGAAACTTCTACAACGCTTAATGGACATGGGTATGGAGACCAAGAATGGCTGGCTTGGGATGTTGGTGGTTCGTAGCGTATTCTGGAACTACTCAGATGCCAGTTTAAGAATGGCTAGAGGACTTGGTCGAAGTGGCTTGTTAAAGATTGTATTAAATGATCTGGACACTTATGGTGCCAGGAGTTTTAAAAATGAGGCGAGTCCAGAATTTGTCATGTTTCCAAATGAGAGCATTAAGCTTTTCATTGAAAAGGTTTTTTTCCTGTCACAAAGGACACTTTTGAAAATGGGCAACGTCATATAGATTGCGTTTCGAAAATTGTGCCTACAAACAATCGAACTCTACCTTCAACGTTTACTTTCCGTTAAAACTATGATTTCAAAAGTGATTCCCAAAGTATGATTTCTAAATTCAAGTTCGGGCCTTTGCTCGTAAGGTTATGAACGGAGTCGAATTTAGAAGGATTTGTGTGGAGTCATCAGAACATAACGCGGCTAATATCTCAGAGAAAGTTTGTTCCAAAATGCTAGTTTTTGGCAAGAACGCTTTTTTGATGTTGTTCTTTCATAATAGCCCTACAAATCCCATAATTTCACAAATTTAGTTTTTATGACGTCATACTTAAGGATAGGCTTGATTTCCGCCGCTATCTTGCGTCATCGAGTCTAACCGGTAAAGCGGCTTTTATGAGATGTAAAAAATGTTTGCAGGAAGTTAATCGGTAAGAAATAAGTAAAAAGGGAAGGATAAGCAAATTCCATTTTTCGTCTTTAAAACAAATAAAGAAATAAATTGATTAATTTCTCGTTTTTCATCGAACAGAAAAGAAAAGATCTCATTTGTTCCGCCATCAACATTCTCCACAACTGTGCCAAGGCTTCAGAAAATCGCCAGATTCTCTGTGAACTGCGAGCACTAGAGAGAATTGCACCATTCCTTAAGGCAGATGATATGGGAGTCGTTGTAGTGGCCACATTGACGCTTTCATATATAGCTTCTGATGAACAGAAGAAGCTATTAGAAGCCGAAAGTAGGGTATGTCCTTTTATTTCCCTAACAATAGAACACGAAATATTGCAGTGTAATGTAAAAATGCTGTAAAATTTGTAAATGGTCATTCTTTTTTTCTGATTTCCGGTCCATATCACAGCAAGAACAAAGAATATTAAGAGAAATCAGTAGTATTCATTAGAAACAGTCGCCTACGTTCTTGCTTGTTATATGGAAATTGCTGGCGAAAATGCTTACAATTAAATGTTATGTAATAAGAAACGCCTCTGTTTGTTATTTCAGGTATTAAGCTATATTCTTGGTATGTTGCGCAATGCCTTAGATCAGCCAGACCTGCGCGGTAGATCGGAAGGTTCGAGTTGGTCAGCTCAGGAAATTGCTGTTGGTCTGGGTAATTTGCTTTTCAATGAAAGGAACCTGGAGACTATGCTGGACCGAGACGTCGTTGCACTGCTAGTTTCGATTATTGGTAAAGGCGGAATCATTGAAAAGGAATGTGCTGCAAACTCATTGTGGATCATTGCAAAGAATTCCAAAGGGAAAGCCAAAATAAAAGAAAGCGCGAGCGCAATGGAAGAGCTATCGCGCACAAGCAAAAGTGCGAACCAAGCTGTCCAGGAGGCTGCCAAAAGAGTTCTTTTGGAGCTCAGAGAAACTGCCTACAGACAAGGTTACCCAAACATAACAATTAAGCTAAGTATGGTTGATCTGATTTTTGATCATCATCATCATCATCATCTATGCCCGAGATTCTTGAACAAATAATCTCCGCATTACACTATGGCCCATAACACGCAGTGTTGAATTTCTGAATAAGTTTCATTTCTAAATTTTCCGCTTGCCTTCCGTGGTACAGTTGAATTATCTAATGCTAATTTGAGGAAAACTTATATATTTAAAGTTAATTGCAAAATTTTTATGTGCTCATCTCTCTCTCAATTACATTACTGCTGCATTTATTTCATTTCAATTTTGTGTAAACATTTTGTTGTAGATCAGATTGCTCGATTTGAAATATTAAAGTACTTTTCACTTATTGAAAATGGCGGGTGTCAAAGTAACAAATGCCGCTTCAGTTTATATTCCAAAAATATCATGACACCTACGTGGCGACTGTCCTTTTCCCCCTCTTAGGTTCCGGAAAACTAATCTTAATGTAGTGTCGTGTCAACTTGTGCTTTAATACTCTATGTCAAAATAGTGACTTTTGTTTCCAGTTGATCCGCACTTGCAACGACGTACTCACTGTGACTACCAGGAAAAATGCCGGAGATTTAAGTCGTCACTTAAACTATCAGGTAATTATCTTCTGCTCCCGAGATCAAGGAACTAGTTGCATTAATTCGTCAAGTAAGTCATTGGCTTTGTTTAAAATTTTTTCTATAAAGAACTGGAATTTAAGTTCAGTGAATGAACTGGGACCGAAACAAAGTTATCGTGATTGTAATGCAATTTAGTTGAAGGATAAATCTCATGATTTTTTTTTTTATGCAATACGGATTGTCCCTTTTCCTAGATGTTTTCTTCGACCCTAAATACGACAGATGCTTTTGTACGGAATGCCACGCAGCTCGGGGTGACAAGCTGTATTACACTCGAGGAGAGCCTGCAAAGGACTATGGGATTCCCATAGGATGGTGTCGGTTTGGGCTTAAGTGAGTTTTAACGATATAAAATTGAAAATGATTTACTTTTAATTCGTCTTTTATATACATTCCAAGCGGAAAAAAAAATATAATGTAAATGGTACAAATTCCAAGAGGGATAGCAATAGCCAGCGGTCCCATTGCAAGATTTATAACGTAACTGCCTGTCTTGACGTGCGGAGCCAAACTTGCCTATGACTTTGTTGTTTCCAGAGTTTCTTTCTCCCATATTCTAAGAGGTGAAAGCTCTGGGAACGCAGTTGTCTAAAAATATTGACATCCCGATCGGTCTACTTGTAACATTTGCTACAAAGAAAGCTAAGCACTATAATAACCGTTGTAATAAAATATTGCTTTTTTAACATTTTGTTAATGCTGTTACTTTGCCTGCCATAGTGAATTAGTACCTTTATACCCAACCTGATCGATATTTCTGATTAAATATACCATTTTATTTGTACTAACTTGTATTAAAACAACTAATTTGTTTTATATTCTGTGTTAGGGTCCACCATCGAGCTCTTGCCTTGGATGTATTTAACAAGTGGCACGTCGCATTTCATGGCACAAGAGTAGATAGCGTTAACGCCATTTTGGAATGTGGCGACCTTCTCATACCAGGTATTTTTTTTATTATTTTTTTGCCCAAGGAAAAGTTTTTCGGGTCATATTTGTCCATAATCTAGTGGTTATTTATATTATCCTATTTCGGACTCCGATGTAGTCTATTGACCGGGAATCATTCTGAGCAGTAAGGAACCGACCCATTGATTAACGGGTGGTTTTGGTGGTGGGAGGGGTTTATAAAAGGTAATAGCCTATTTACAGAGATCACGAGTTTAACATACAGTGCTATATTCTTGCCATGGATTATATACGATGTTCTTTAATTCTAGGCAGTTTTTTTATATAGGGTTCTGTAGAGAGGAGAAGTTGTTACGTCACGTTGCCATGGTAGCAAATTTGTTGATGACAACAAACCGACAAAGTCACTCTTTTCGCACTCAGTCTATTTGTAGTACTTCAAACTTCACCGATCTTATTTAACTTCATTTAATTTGGCAAATCTTTGCGGAACCTTCTTTGGGACCGTATCTATCGCTATCTAAGTTTAGAAAAAGAAAGCGACAATTTTTGTGCTGTATTCGCCTACTCCATAAAGCGGACTCGTGAAATTAGTTTCATGTCGCAGTCAGGTGCAACGACGGCAAAGAAATGTAAAAATGCAAAGTTGTTGTTTGTTAATATAAACATATTATTTTTTGCCGTTCTCCTTGCCGTCGCCGTCGTTGGTTTTTGTTGTCATCCAAAAATAGTGCTACCATGGTAACGTGACGTCACACTTCTCCCCTCTATTCACAGCTGCTAATAATGATCCGTCTTTTGATTGCGTTTTTTCTTGTACTGTGCAGGTGATGTAGCTCTTGGGGGAAGAAAACTAAGCGAGGAGGAGGGACATTTCAACGACAACAGAAAACCCTCAGGGTTTGACACAAAGCAGATCTTTGTATCACCGAGTGTTCGATACTCAGGACACAACTGCTACGCGAAACCCAAAAGGCAACTTGAAACGCTTCATGTACCTTCCTTAGCCTACGTTCACAAGGCAACTGGACGAATTTTTGACTGGCTGAAGAATTTACTGCCACACTTCTTTCGCACGGAACCGCTCATTATTTTTGCTCCGAAAAATTTAAAAATTTTAAGTCAAGCGATATTTTTCATATAATTAGAAACGTCATTTAAAGGAACTTTAATTGATGATGTTTGCAAAATAAGATGAGCCGACGAAGGAACTCGTCGCACTAGAAATTGCTTCCTTTTGACAGTTTTTTTTTTGGCATAAGAAACAAAATTTTGCGTAGTGCGGCCCACGGCCTTCTGGTGGTCACTCCTCGCCTGTCAAATTTTGGACCGTACCATATAAAATTTGACCTCGAGTTTAACGTTCAAATTTTTGAACGGCCATTCATCTAAATCTCTGTACAGTTAAGGTGGTTTCGTGTGAACGAAACTCCTTAAAGTTCAAATTTTCAACCTTTTAAAAACTCTTCCAGTGCCTTGAACGTGGCCAAGGTTTTACATCTGTGTTATATATGGTAACGGGATTGAATTTTCCTAAGTAATGTGCTATTGCTTTTATTAGGGAATACCCGAGGAAGGCGACGAAAGCGAAAGCGTCGCTGAAAAAGTAAATTTGCGTTCTTTCAATCTTCATTTCGATTACCCCAAGTCACTGACTCTTAATTGTCAAATGTAGGTAAACCCTACTAAAGTTGAATTCCAAAGAAGAATTAGAACCATATCCAAGTTCAAAAAGAGAGAGAGAAATTTCGTCGTCACTTGTTTACTTCCTTTGTACAACGTGAAGCTGGGCATTTTGACGTCGTAGTCGTGCAGTGACGGCAGAGAAATGTACAAAACAACGTGATGCACGTGCAAAATTGTTGTTTTGGTTACTAAAGCCATTGCTAAATCTGAACCTTAATGCGCCACTGCTACGCCAATCCTTGAAGTAGGAGTATACTAGCTTAGGTTTGTCACAATTTAATTGGGAAAGATTCCTTTCTATAATACCCGTTTTGCAAAGGATATCCCAAGAAGAAGACCCCCAACGTTTCTTAACCCTTGGAAGTAGAATCGTTAAATCTTGATCATTAATTAAAGTAGCAACTGGTCTTGATGTCAAACTAATACACTATAAAAACAATTTGGAGTCGAGTATGACTCAAATCAAATATACCACGTCCCTTGATGTAGTAACATGCTTTTTGTATTGTTCTTGTAATTCTGTAGTTTTGAGGACCCTCTGACGAGAAAGAAGTTGAACACCAAAACCGTTCTTCAACTGTGTATCAACCCTGATAGCTATCAGGTTGGACCACAGACGATTGCTGCTACCTCTGAGATTGACCCTAAGTTTAGCAACCAGGAGATTGAGTGGTCTACCAAGCAACGTGGATCCATCATTCTGTATGGACTTCTGGTTAAACTCGATGAAACTAATTGAATTTCAAATAGTTGTAAGGCTATTTCGCCAATAATTTTCAGTTTTTCTTCTAAAAGGGCAGCAACTCTGTACTGTTGATCACTTTGTATTCAGGGACGGACGGAGGATTTTGTGATAGAGGGACCTAGAGATATATTATACTGTGGCAATATGGGCGTGATAGCGCCCATCAGGACTGCGAACGGCACACTTTTCTAGGGAGTTTCGGACGCATGCTCCTCCGGGAAAATATTTGTGAGTGAAGTTCTCTGAGATGCAATCCAGTGCATTCTGGACGCTTAAATCTAGCAAATGCCTGGAATCCTTATTGAACATGTAATGCTGAAATATTTAATAAACCACAAAAGCGGGGGCCAGGGCCCCCCTGCGGCCCACCCCTAAATCTGCCCTTGGTATTTACATTCAAAGAATGTCGATACATTCCCTAATAGTGTAAGATTTAAATGGCGAGAAAAGGACCATTTTTTTATATTCGTTTAGCACTATCGATTTGCATAGGAAGTCCTGCTTTGGACTTACAGGATCCCTTATTAAAATTCAAAGGGCAGTTTTCTTAGTTAAGATGTTGCATATTTTACCAAGAGTAGTCCAAAGGCATTGTGCTTTGCATCAAGTGAGGGTGAAAAAAATGAATAAACAAATAAACAAACAAATAAAAAACGTCAACGACGTACAGCAAGAAATTTCATTCACTCTTGAAGCTGTACCAGCAGAGTGTCATAGAAGTGGGCGTTGAAAGATGTTAATTTCGGGTCTAAGTGCAAGATGGCAAGAAGGACAGTTTTGGCAAACATCTCAGAACTTGTCATTCCCGTTAAATCTCAAGTCATTTAACGAATGGGCCCCTAGTTTTTTATTGAAAATGTGAGGAGGTAGTCACTTTTTTCTTTGTCCTTAATGTTTTTATTGATTGCATAGCTGTAAGTTCATAAAGTATTAAATATTATCATTTCTTTCCTTGGCAATGTTAAGATATGGATATGTTAACAAAAATGCCGATCCCCCTGACTGTGTCCATTTACACGAGTGTCCGTCAGGAAAGGAGAGCAGGAGAAAACGTCCAACATTCTCAAGTGATCCATTGCTATTTTGTAAATTTTACAGGAATTCTTCATATACAGCTTTTATTTCGCTAGATATGTGTGTAACTTCGACTTTATTGACAAATCAATAGTCTTAATTGGCGCCCTTACCACAATCAATCTATACTCGCACGTGCAGCAAATAGACCCTTAAATTTGCATCCTTGCGACAAGTTGGTTTTTGAATTAAAGCTTTGTAAAAGTGTTTGTTATCTTTCTCTTTTATTCTCTCTACCTTGCTGGCGAGCTGTTTCAACATCGTGATACCGAGATACAGTACAGATTTAGAATCACTTTCAAGGCAAATGAATAACCTCAATTTGCCCCAGAGGACTAAGCTTTACCTTCAATGGCCATCCACCGTTCACTATATCTACACACAATTAGTAACTTTTGCTAGTTCCATTCATTAGAATTATTTAGGACCGTTTGTTTCAGTTGTCGACTTGAATCTTACATTTCCTATAAATAATGGTAAGGACTGAGTGGAGTCCATTTCGGTCTGTGATCGTACGAGTGATCAATTAACAAAATCAGCGGACGACTGCATAGAGGGAGTCTGATTTGTTTAATCACCAGCGTTATTACAGACCAAATTAGAGGACACGAAGCTTTCTCTTACCAATTAATCATAACATAACTATAACCAGTATAACGAAACTTTGTGACATTTCAACCTTTTCTTAAATTAAAACACAGGATACTCCACCCAAGTGAGCGCCCGCGATGGCGCATAGTGTCCAATCAGATTTGAGATTTTGTTATTATTATTATTTTTTTTTTTACAGTTATGATTAGTCTCTACATTCTAAGAAAACATATTGTAACTAAAACAGCAGGAAGTAAAACTATCAATAAAGACCCATTTAACAATTCCCTAGAATTTCATGTCAAAACGGCTTCAAAGAGGCCCCTAACCCTTGGGTCTCTTTTTTAGTGATGTTTACCGCCCACTACATTTCTAGAAGGTCAGTGGGTAGGGCCCGTCCTGTAGATGAAGTATTTTTGCAGAAAAGCCCTTTCAAAGCCCTCCTGAACTGTCGCAATCTAATGGCATAAATCAGTGGATTCAAGATCGAGTTAAGGTAATAAATCGCAAGTATAAGGGTTGTAACATTTACGAATGGTAATAATTGAATCCTCAAGTAACCTAAACGTAGAGAAACACAACTTGTTATTGCCCATGGAAGAAGAGTAGCTATAGAGGCTGCGGCGACTATTAATAATGTTATGGAAAGTTTCCTCTCCACTAGAATAACTGAGCTAAACCGCTTGGCATAAGGCTTGCTTAAAACCTTTGATAAAATGATAACATATGCTGCTGTAAGAAGTGTAACGGTAACGAAAGTATAGCTTATCCATGCACCTCGACATGCAACCGGTTCATTTATTTCAAGAATGACAAATACAGATGCTAAAATGAAGGACCCAAACCAACTGCAAAAGATAATCTTACAGTAAACACGTTTCCCGACCAAGCAGTGGTTAAATGGATAAAGTGTGGCGTGCAGTCGCTCTAAAGAAATTAATGCTAGATTGCCTACTGAAACTATATAAAAGCTGTCAATGATCGCCCTCCAACAGTTTCGCCAACTGAGACCATGTTGCGGTCCTTGTAGACCATTTTGGTACACAGGTCCCGCCACAGCTCCAACCAGAAAATCAGCCACAGTTTGGTTTATTACCAGGTATGTACTGCGCTTGCGTAGACGGCGACTTCTTGCAAAAGCGACAACCGTTAATGTGTTGATTATAAATATAAAACAAAATTCTGTGGTCAGCACTGCAAACCGGATATCCTCTACTTCGTCAGGCATCCTTTGATTAAAGGGGCATTCTTGTCAGTCTTGCGCTTGTAACATTTGATTGTTTCCAAATGGAACCTTCGACAAAAAAAAAATAAGTTTGAGTCTAGGTATCCAACGGCAAACGTTTCTGACCCGCTTGCTCTCTTTATCGTGCTGGCTCGGCTCATGCCTTTAAAATTTTTATTGTGTTTGTATGAGAAGTCAGGCTGACGAGATCCCATTGGCTCGAAACGAGATCTCAACTAGTGGGTCAGCCCGTCCTTTATGCAACACAACGACTATTTGACGAGGAAACAAGGAGTGAGCCGAGCCATCGCAGTAAAGCCAGGAAAACGGAAAGTAAACTCCCGATTTTCCTTGAATTCTCACAAGGAAAATTAGGATGGGAAACAGATGGAGAATACCGAACTTTCTATGATTTGCCGTTTCGTAAAATTATTGGTAAATGAGGTTAAATTTCTTGCCGTGAAAACTGGTTGACTTGTAAATTGCGCCAAAAGTAATTCAAATATCCGGAGGCTCATCTGCAAATGTAAACATGTGTGTAACGTAAATATTTTTCATGCATCTTGTTGATGCCAGTTTCAACGCAATTCCCATTTTAAGCGACCTTATGCCAGTCCAAAATCTAATTTTTCTCAGTTTTGAAGGCATCTTTTGACAGAACCTTTATCAGATATTTTGATTTCTTAATTCTGTTTTTAAAATCCCGTGTTGACAATCTTGAAGAAGGATATACTATTTACGCAGGTGTTCTGTATTTGCATAATGGCTTCTTGCAGTGAAATTAAAGGTTTCGAGATTTCTTTTCCTCCACATTGTGAAACCCAAAGGAAACGGAATGTAAAGCTGAAGATATCAATGGGGAACTCGCTCACCCGTTATTGTCAAAGGTCGGTGCGCGACGGCTAGGAAACCAATGTCACGATATCATGCATGGAATCATAGTCCTGTATAAAACCTTTGCCGAAATTGCCGTTAACTTTAAAAATAACATACAGGCAGTGACTTTTGTTTATTACCAAATTAAAACTCACTTCCACTTATAATTTTAGACTCATTTTAACCAAAAGTAATACGTCTTTTTGTACGGTACTTTCTCACAGTATCAATATGGCGGTCATCTAAAAATCCGCCAATTAGCAAACTTCGGGGAGGTCGTATCAAAAAACTTAAAAAGATCCCAAAGAAATGAAAAGAAGACATAAAACGATTATCTTACGCTGTAGAGAAAGCCTATTCTGAAGATTTATTTTGGCGAACCGGCCGGATTTTTAGGCAGGTCTTTTATGTCACTTCAGAGCCATTCAGAAAAGGCAACGAAGTGCGTTCAACGAAAAACTCTCCAAGGGGTCTTGCAAAGTAAATAATCTGTCAATATAAACAATATTTAATTTACCAAGGGGCAAGCTATTTCTTCAAGGGAAGAAATCAGTTATAGGCTTTATCCCGCTAACTTGAGAGAGTCACGAATATAGTGAAATTTCAGTTCATCAAAGAGGTCATTTTGGTTCAAAACGGAACCGACCGATTTATTTAATTTTCCTAATAACGCAAAAATTAGACCAAACTAACCCTCTTTTGCTAACTACTATACAATACTCTATCAATGTAAAAAGTATCAGCGAAAACGAATTTTGAGCTGTGTCCGCGATTTTGAAATTATCTCCGATTCTTACTGACATTGTCTCTTAAATTCACAGCTGCCTTAAGTTTTATTTTCTTCTGAGATTAAAAAAAAAATAAAAATAAAACAGTTACTTACATTTTGCTTCTCTTAAAGGTGCAAGTGATGACAAGGAACAGATTGTAATACTCGGTCTGCAAAACTTCTCACTCAGTTATAACACCTTGCAAGCTCAAAGCATATAAAATTTAACAAAAACGCATCGATAGGAATATATACCCTCAATGAGCCCCGGCCTTTAGATGAGATCATTAAAGGTTTGTCATGTTTACCACTAACATCATTAAAAGTTTGTAATGTTTACCACTACAGAATGATCAGAATGGTATTAAATATGGTAATAATTTTTAATCATAATTTTCAATCAAAATATGTCCTATTTATCCACTGAAGATATTCTTACTCCAAAGCAATATGGCTTCCGCCCTGCTAGTACCGCTACTGATGTTTTTATTAGTAGATTTAATAGAAGAAATTACCGCCACTCTTGACAAAGGAGACTATGCAGTTTCCATATTTTTAGACCTAAGCAAAGACTTTGATACTGTAAATCACCAAATTTTATTAAACAAGTTGTAAAATAACTTATTAGAGAACAGTAAATCGAGAAAATAATTGGTATCGACATGGATAATAGAAAGACTGGATAGGAAACGTATGTCACGTGGGCTGATTTCTTATCGCGGATTGGTTGGTTCGTGCTCCAAGATGACGTTGGATAGTTCCATCATAGTGGAGATTTGTGACGAAACGATGGCGAAAATGTGGCACAAACCAGTCGAAATGTACGGTTTCTTTGCCTTCATGTTGTTCTTTTTCGGATTTTTTAGTGGTATTTTAATTTTTGGTGGGTGTTTTTTCCTTCGTTTGTTGTCTTACGACGATGGCGATCCTTCAAAGCCACACTTGAACCTTCAAGGTAAGCACTTCTTGTTGTTGTTTTGTGTTATGCAGTTATCAATTGAAACCCCGACCCCCGCCCCCCCCCCCCCCGGCCAAGGTGGGGATTTGACTTGACATCATTACAAATCTTAGCAAACTCCCACCCTACTGGGGCATATTGACTGGTAAAACCCCCACCCAGGTGAGGAAACCTTTTTAATTCCCTGACTGACTTTATTAATATTTCGTTCGAATTTTCAACTTCTTAATATTGACAAATTTACTAGAGCAAAAAGGCAAATATGATAACAGACCAAGATATAAATACAACAAATATTTGACAATAAGTAAACATAATGACCCCTACCCACTTATAAAAAAGTCAGGGTACAAAATGGATGATGGAGTAGCACATTGCTATAAAGTTATATTAAAAGGAAATCCGTGCCTGTCTCCATTGAAAGTAATATCTGCAATGATAAGTTTTATTGAAAATAGCAGCCAACATACCTTAACCTTCACAAGCTGATGTTATAAATAGACTGCATAAAATAGTTCCTAGGAGCTATATTTTATATTTTGACTTAAAGAATGAGGAAATATAGAACTTCAGAAACCACATGGGTTTAACACTAGACGTTAAACGAGCTGTGTCATGAAATTTACCAAAATGTAGGCTGTGGGAACTGCCACCAAATTGAGTGAAACATAAAAATAACCGCTTAAGACATTAAAAGATGGTATAAATGACTCAGCAAATACAAAAGAAGGTACAGATGGGAAAACATGAAGAAGATTAAAACGGATTGAAATTTTGGTTTTTGAAAACTTGTTAACCTAACAGTTTTTCAAAGTTCATTGTTTTTGTCCGTAACGCTTGATATGCTTGGGAGAAACATCTGTTTAAAACGAAGCTTTGATTTCTTCATTTCTTTGCCAACGTAACGCTCAAAAGCGAATAGGGACCACGTAACTGGCAATATTAACAAAATGAACCAGATAGCGGTGACACAGCACCTTTTATAATAAGTAGAGGAGTTTGTATCTGCATTGTTTGAGAAGTTTTGAATAACAATAACAATTTCCAGTCAACGAACGATGAAAGCTCAAGGCAAATCGCAAAGGATTAGTCTCAGTGAAGAAATGAAAGGAAAAACAATTAGGAAACTTACGGCAGAGCAATACATCAAAATTCCAGTGATCACGTGATGAAATTACCGTGAGGAAACTAGGCACGAGTCAAATCCCCACCTCGCTCCCCGACTTCCATGGACTTCCATGAATATGCTAAGGAAATCCTGAGAAATCCCCCACCCCCACGGGCTAACCATGCCTTCAAATACCATAAAAATCCCCCACATTGCCCCACATAGGCCCGGGGGTCGGGGTTTCAATTGATAAGTGCATTATTTGTCCTTGTCTTTGAGAAAATTGCGTCCCAAAAATTGACCTTACCACAGCCATATTTAGTACACTTGGCAACTGTTTTGGGACGCCTTTGTTATGAAGGTTTCTTCTTGTTTCTATTCTTAACTACGATTGACAGATGTTTTAAGGATGGAATTGTGGCATAGGCATAGTTACAGACTGAATGCTAGCTGCTATTTTTCAGTCATAAATTTCATTTGAAAATGGCTGAAACTAACTACGTTCGGAGCTGGCGCCGAGCAAGTGTACGCACACGGTGTGTACTGAGTTCCAATCGACCGACAAGTTTGTGTTGAGAACTGTTTCGCTCAAGTATTGTTGGTGAAGCAGTATGTTAATTTCGCTCATCTTTTAATGTTGAAATAAAACTACTATATTGCATATCCAGTGAATACAATCGCCTCACGTCGCTCCTCGCAGCTTGTATTCGAAGGCACTAAAGAGAGTCGAATAAATTTTGTACTTTTCCCTTACATAAACTATAAATAATTGTTGCATCAATGAGAAAACACCTACTGACATTTTAAGTGTTGTTGTTATTTTTTAAACAGTGTTTTAGATTTCCTTTTGTTTTTCTTTCTGAAGACAGTAAAATTGTGGTCAAGTACTCTTCTGAGAGGTCACAAATCAATCCATCTTTCTGTATTAAACAGCAACAAAGTTGCTTTTGTCATGCATGAGAGCCAGAAGGTGGCATCTAAATTATTTATGATCAGAAACTTTATTTATCACTTCTGAAGTGTATTTATTATTTCTTTGTGATTAACTGTGTTTGAGGGTCAATGCTTGTGTTAGCTACAGAGTCATGTGTTTAAGTTGGTTAGTGTTCTTCCCGGAAACGGTCTATATCTGAATCACATTGTTTTTCAAACCAAAGATGGACTTGATTAGCACTATTATTGCATTTGGTTTTTTAGAGATCCAAAGCAACAATGTAGATGATAAACCTTACCAAGGTATATTCTAAATCAAATTAATAAAACATATACCTGTACTTGTTTGGGGTATGCATTTTGTTTTCAACAACATGATAATGTGACCAGACAGTCATATTTTTTCAATCCCTCCCTCATCCACTTACCTCAGACTAAACAAACACCCCATAACCCCCGATGTTACTAATTTTTTTTTTTCATATATATAAGCAGCTTCTATTTTTCTTTGGGAACAGTGTTTACGTTTCTTTCAGAGGTGATTTACAGTATTCCTTATCCATATCATTAACACTACTAAAAAACTTAAACTTTGTTTCATCCAAAAAAAGGTCAGTATTTCAAAGATAATATATTTCTAGGTTTTATTAAGCCTTATGGAAGACAAATTTTTCCTAATGAAAAAGAAGTGAAGGTTCTACTATTAACCAGAAGAGTTTGCTTCCCAGTTGTATTCTAGTAGCTAACAATTAACCGTTTTACATATCATTTTTAAAAGCGTTCAGTTCGCTTTTTCAAAGACCTGACTGAAAAGTACGTTGGATCACTGTACATTTATACCTGAAAATTACAAAACAACTTGCTTCACAATGAAAATTGATTTGAAAAAGTTTAGAAACGGCGTTTCCATGGTGGTCCGCAAGCAAATTTCCTTTCTCTGCCTTTCCCCGCTTTTTTATATTTCTCAAATACGACTTCTTGTCACTGGTTGTCCGTAAATAAAATTGAGGGGAAAATTAAACGCTTGTTTGAGCTAGGTACTTTTACCGCTAATAAAATCATTTTGTCAAGGGTTGTTAACTTATAAAATTTGACACTCGCTGAGCTTGTCGATAAAAGCAGAAAAGAAATCGTGAAAATCGTGATAAAAAGGGTTAAAATTATTTCCGGTTTTCTTGTCGTTTGAAGAAAATTAGGCTTTGCCTTTTTTATAGGTATTTTGTAGTCGTATACATGTAAGTTTTCGCATACTTTTTATGTAGTTAGGCTTCCCGTTTGGTGCATAAAATTATCGGGCGCTGGAGTCATTCGTCGCTCTTACAAGTTTCATCATTTACTCTGTCTTTTGGCTCTACCGGTTTTGTACCCTCTAAATGTCTTCTCCAAGAGCAAGTCCTCTTCATCCTTTACTTCAAAATATGGCCAATATGTATAGTCGAAGACAGAGATAGTGAAATATGCGAGGAAACATAAGACGCGCAAAACGTTGAATGAGGTTGAATGGCTTTCGATAATGCGACGTGACATTTTTCCACATGCTGGAACCGATCGCGTCAGCCAGTTTCCTATCCAGTCTTTCTATTATCCATGGTTTCGATCACATCTTAACAACAGGAAACAAAAGGTCTACATAAATGGGGTTATGTCCGATCGATATAAAATATCTTCAGGGATACCTCAAGGATCTATACTAGGTCCCATTTTATTTTTAATATTTGTCAATGATTTTTCCAGGTTAAACAGGTTAAAGCGTTACCTGACGTTCAAATCACTAGTCTCTGTTTACTCTCCTCTGTTATATCATTACCTTTATTATGGTTGTCTTTTGTGTGGAAACAATTATGATGCTCCTCTATCAAAGGTTGTGAAATTACAAAACAAATCTGTTCGTACAATTAACGATGTTCCCTTTATGAAACCAATAACTCCTCATCACGTAGCTCTGCGTTTATTGAAACTTCCTGATATAGTTAAACTTAGCATGTGTTTGTTGTTCTATGAGTACTTTAATGATGATAGAGATCCCAGTTTTTCTCTGACCTTACGCTCTGAGTAGCATACTTATCATAGTCGTACTGCATTATCAGATCATCTAGCAAGAGAGAATGAGCTAAGAGAGCGAGTCCCTGTGCCCATGATAATTTTTTTAAAATCTATTTAAAGTTCGCGCGCGTGCTGCGAAGGCTATTTTTGTCTGTTGTTTCCATGACCCGCGTGGTCTACTTTCACGTGAACGTGACATGTTTCGCCGCCAAACATTTGAAGTTTGACAGCCATTACAGTAATTAGCGCCAGGAGCCGATACTGCGGCTTTTAGTTTTTTGTCCGTGGATGTAATGATTTCCTGCCATGATTGACGATAGGTCCAGCTCCAAGTGTTGTTTGCAGGATACGATGTCATGTGTGGTCGATCTGACTTGCAGCAATGCTTGAAAAATTAGAGATTTTCCGACGCATGTCAGCAAAATTAACGGAAATGTCGTATTTTTTTTTTTTTTTTTCATATTTCTTCAAAGCCATCTTTGATATCACTTAAGTTTTTCGGTAAATGGAACACATTTCTAAAAATGGTAAACGCGGTTTTATGACGAAATTTGCCAGTCCTGAAATGTTCTTACAATTTGCCCAAAGCGTGAACCGACCGTTTTGCCTATGTAAACGATAAACAACCAAGATTTGGAAGAAGAAGGGATCTGGAGTATAATGATAATATTGAAACCGTCATGGTGGAAATTTGTCAGAAATCAAACGACAATGTTCTATTTGGAGTGTGCTACAGACCACCCAGTGCTGATGTGGAGTATTCCCTCAAATTACGTCAATGTCTGGAGAAAATTGAGATGACTAGATTTGCTACCTGTTATCTTGTAGGCGACTTTAATTTCCCAAACACAGACTGGCATAGTTTAACTGCTACTTCAAGTGATTTATGTACTGTTGATTTTTGTGACATGCTTAATGATCATTTTCTGGTTCAATGTAATTTGAATCCAACAAGAATGCTTAATGAAACTGATGGTAATATTCTTGATTTAATCCTGACTAAAACTCCTGACCTGGTTAGTGATGTTGAAGTACTGACTGATCATTTTAATTCTGATCATTTTCCGGTTAGTTTCAATATTAAGCTTTTATCTGGTCGCCCTCGTAAGTCTGTCTCAAGGAAAAATTACAACTTTAAAAAGGCAGATTGTCAGCTGGAGGTAAACCCAAAACGATTTTGGAGCTACCACTCAATTAAGTCGAAATCAAAACGGGTTCCTCACTGGTCGTTCCTGCACTACTCAACTACTCTTAGTACATCATGTACCTAAGTCTTGGACAAGAGAGGTCAAGTTGATGTAGTATTTATAGACTTTTCAAAGGCTTTTGACCTTGTCTGTCATAATATTCTAATATATAGATTTAGCAAGGGCTAAAAGCGAAGCTCTCGTTTATAAATTCATAATTTAAATCAAACAATAAACTTGCAATCCACAGATCAGGGCACATTCATTTTGACGTTTGAGGCAAAGGCTAAGTGATTCTAGAGAAAAATAATTTGACAGTCCAAGAGTGAAACAAATTTTACATCGAGTTATTAAATAGTCTTATTTGTACACCCAAGATAGCAATCATGTTCGATCACAGTAGATTAGGCCTGGAAAACAAATAGACCTATTCATGTATTGTATTTGCATTAGCTGTTGCATTATAATGTGACATTAGGGAGTTTAAGATACGGCGACTACGGACTACGGCTACGGATAAATATGCTACTGCGCATGATCAAAACCACGTGACTGTTCATTTTTCCCGCGTAGTCCTGCGGCTACGGTGAGTTGTTGAGGTGTTTCGCGTAGTCGGGACTACGGAGAACATTTTGCTTGTATTTTGCCGTCTCGGTAGTTCAAGAATCTCGCCTTTTCGTAAAAAAGTTTTCAATTCACCTGCTTTAAGTCAGAGGAAAGCGAAATATGTAAGTTGTGTCTAATTTCTGCTCAGATTTACCCTTTTACTCCACTGTTGTGAGTACATTTTTATCTAGCTAAGCTCATGTTTAAATAAGCTTAGCTGTTTATACGCAGAATTCAGATTGACGGCCTAGGAGAAGAGAAATCATGCAGGTAATTTACTTTCTCTTCGCACTTGAAAAGTTTCAATGTTTGTTCGAACTGATTAGTGAGTCTTTGTACTTGTGTAACCTTTATTTATGCGAGTTTTTGTATCGCGCCATTTGCTGAATGAAAATGATGTAAACATTCTCGAGACAATCGAAGCTCGGTATTTCAGTACTTCAAACTACATCAGATCAGTAGTCGGAGAAGTTCATCTTCTAAATCTAATAAATGAGCTATTACTATATCTGTCTATATCTTAATATTTGACATAAGTATTCATGGGCGAAAAAATAAAACCTGTGTAACCAAAACTTTGTTTACCAATTTCACCCGACGTAATTGCTTCCTTCAAGTATGGAAGAATTTGTTCATTGTTCTAACGATAAGATCACATGCAAAACTGACTTGCATTTTTGTGAACTGTGATGAAAACAAGAAAATCTTTGCGTGTTGTTTGCCTCTCCGCCTCTTCTGTCGTAGTCTACTGTCTGTATTGCAATCTTAACGTTCTATATTTGCACGACTCAACCCAGTGCTACGAACAAAGGACAACGCTCGTCCAGCCGTAGTTCGTAGTCCGTAGTCTCCGTATCTTAAACTCCCTAATGGATAATTGGACAACCCCAAAATATAATTTTAAGAAACACACGCGCCACGATAGTCCTTGGTGGCAGCCAATTTACACGTTGCATTCCTCTGTCTAAAAGAGAGGCCAAAATAAAAAATCAGGCCGGATTTTTTGCGTTCGACAAGTTTAGTTTACTAGTATATCTTGGCGACGATTCTGGTGGCGTGTAAACCAGCCTTATAAACATACTTTTTCTCATCACGTCTCAGATAAACAGTACTCTGAGGCCCTTTTTATCATACAGACCTCGGACAGAATTTTTTCTTTTTTGCCCTATTTAAACCTATAATTCGGCAGTTTTTCACAATTTTGCAAGAGAATTTGCACTCATTCAATATCCACGACGATCAAAGCACGCGCTTCCTTTGCACAACAAATTATAGCATTGAATTATAAAACGTTGTCATGAAGCGAATTCTCAGATAATGCCGGGACTTTTCAGTTAGAAAAATCTGGTCCTATGTGATATGCAGGGTAATAATTACGGGCTTTAAATGAAAACGATAAAAAAAATTCCCCAAATCACTTTTCGGCCAGCCGGACGGGGTTCTCACTTTTGACAGGCACCAAATTTGCAGTGCGACTAATACAGTTACCATTTACGCTTCAACGTGATAGAGAAATTGTTATGTTTAGGTTTTATTTCCCTTTATTTAGTAAACTGTGTATGGTTTTGTTATTTGTAATCTTTAAAAGCGAGTGATATTTACGGGCGGCGTTTTGAGTATTCCTGCATGCGATGTTTATGTTCGACTGGAAACAACTGGTGCGGCGATAAAAATTGCGAGAGAGACTACTAACAATCAATAAAATAAACATAATTCGGTGAAACATGTACAGAGACAATAATTTTCATTCACGAAGAGAAGTATTGAGAGTAAAGTGTCTCTGAAAATCATGAGTCAGGTACGCATAAGCTTATTTATTTTTTAAGCCGGCTCCCGGTGTTTGTACTCTTTTTCAAGATGAACTCGAGGCAAGAAAATCGCTCAGAGCTTTCTGTTTACAGCCAAAATCATGGCTAAATAATCTTCGGAACCTTTTCTTTGAATTTGCGGTCAAAAAATGTGTAAAGGCTTTTTAAACCTGATACTATTGTAGGTTAGATCATTGCTCGTGTATAAACTTAAGCCGCATAAACCATACGCTCGACTTCAGGAAACCGAAAAAAAAAAACACATCAAGGACAATAGTTGCTTAGGCTTACCAGTCGAGATGCTGCTTCTGAAGGTCATCAAGTGTTCCAGAATCGCTTGAGACTTTTCAACCCTCTTACGCCTCAAGCAAGGGCAAGTGAGTAAACTCATTTTTGAAAACGATGCCATCCGAAATCGGATTTCCAATGACTTTGACAAGCGGTGCATTTGTGAAAAAAAAAGCGCAATAAACAAACCAGCCATGAATTACAGAACAATCTTGACTGCAGCTGTATTTCATTTTGTACACCAAGTAGAAAAAGACAGTTTAAAACATCACAAGATGAGACAAAACTCTGTCAGCTCCAGCTATCAGTAAGCAAGTTTCCAGACGCTGCATAAATTTTCCGCGTGAACTCACCTGTCAAATTTTGACCAATCAGAACATAAGAATTGGACGTAGAGCGTGATCAACGCGTGACAGTGAGAAAAGTCAAAAGCGATTGCCTTCCCTGCATGTAATGTAAAAGCTGGTTGAATTTTCGAGTCCGAAGTCAGTTCGAAATCAACATTTTAAAAGTGCTGCTCATGAACACGACTTATTTCATATGCATTTTAGAAAAATTGAACTTGAGCCTGCGATCATTAGAAAAGTATCAACTTGTCAGCGGATACCTTCAAAAAAACACTCGAACTCAGGGGGTCGATACCTGAGCCCGCGATACGGTCAGGCGATACTGGTCAGCAGAAACACTATTTTGACAGCTGTCACTTAATCAAAACATGGATGTACAATATCAGGTTGCAGGCTCCCAAACTAGCTAGAAAGTGTGAGATTAAACATTGGTATGCCTGTGGTGCGGACGGACGGAAAGTCGGGTGGTCAGTGTACGGTCACGTGATTGCCGAATTCTCTAAGATGGATAGATTTTCTAAGCTATGGGGCTTCGAATTGAGCCCGTGATCAAATAAAATATCAGCGCAAAACTTTAAACACTACGTGACCTTAATGGATAGAAAAATGAGCCCGCGATACACTCAGGTGATGATGGTCAGCGTATACTCTAGTTTGACAGCTGTCAATTAAACTTCATTAGAATGGCGAATATTCGAATTAACAGACTACGAGGAGAGTAAGACATATCCGTCCGGCATGTAGTGGAAAATGCCAGATCGTGTACCTGGGCGAACCTGAGCGCACGTCATTAGTTTTCTGATAGTGGTCTGCACATGTGCCATTTTGACAGCTGTTAATTGACCTTAATTTGGCTTGCCAATATAACTTTAAACGACTGTCAACCAACTGACAGCCTTGCCCGGCGTAGTTTCGATTTTAAGTTGAATTGGTAAGTGTGACATATTATATCAGCTTACATGTAGGAGCAAAACGACTGGCCTTTCTTATGAGCCTGCGAGATTGTCATGTGATAATTGTCAGCGGATGTCTCATTTTGACAGCTGTCAATCTAATCGTCCTCATATGGATGGCTTACATAACTAAGAGGCTAGTCAAGTTGTGCAAGACCTATTGTGACATTTGACATCGGCTTTCATGAAGTGTGTGTACGGGTGGGCTTACGCTACGTCATAACCAAATTTTCTCGGATGGATAGTTTACCAAATTTTCTTACCCATGGTGCTCCGCTGCGCGCGCTCTTCGCGCGCGCGAGAGCTCCGCTATTAACCAAACTTTACAAATATGGTGTCCATGGAAACTTGCTAAATTGGTGTAGAGATTATTTAACAGAACGTCAACAGCGTGTTGTAGTGAAAGGAGAGGCTTCTGACTGGTTAACCGTAACCTCTGGTGTCCCACAAGGTTCTTTGTTATTATTCTTCATAGTCTACATCAACGATTTACCGGGAGTAATTAGTAAGGACAGTTCAATTGCTCTGTATGCTGATGACAGTAAAATGTATAGGGTTATTAGTACTCAAGAAGATCTGTCTACTTTTCAAAGTGACATAGACAAAATTTCAGATTGGTGTAAGATGAATAAGATGAGAATTAATACCAAGAAATGTAAGATCATGAGAATAACCAGGAAAAAGTCACCATTAGTTGGGGAGTATAATATTGAAGGTCAACCTTTGGAAAGTGTTGATATGTATAAAGATTTAGGATTATTTACTACTAGTAATCTTTCATGGAACCAACACATAGATAAAATAACTGCTAAGGCTAACAGGGTTTTAGGGTTGGTTAAGAGGACTTGTAGGGACTTAAAGGATATTCATACCATGAACACACTTTATTGTAGTCTTGTGAGACCTTTACTAGAATATTCATGCGAAACTTGGATCCCTCATACTAAACGTAACATTGATAAACTGGAGGCGGTTCAGCGAAGAGCTACCAGATGGATCACTAGGTCTGATGATGATTATGATACTAGACTATCTAAGCTAAAATTGTTGTCACTATCAAATAGGAGGTTCACTAGAGATGTTACATTTTTTTAAATGTAATTAATGGACATTATGATATTGACATTTCAAATAAGCTCATATTTTGTAAGGACAGAAATACAGGTTATAACTTGAGGAAAAATGACACACAGGACCTTGTTCCAAATTTTAGTAGAACTGATGGTTTTAAATACAGTTTTTTTAACCGTGTTGTAGATGAATGGAATGGTTTACCCAATCATATTAGAGAATCAAACAGTATTACAACTTTTTAAAAGAAATGTGTTAAGCTTTATTAAGGATAACTAGAACATTTATATTTCTATTTGTATATATTTTTCTTATATGTTAATTAGTGGGGGCATCCCTAGTATGGCGCATTGGTGCTTTTGGTTGTCTCCTTCTCCACAACTTTTTTTGTTTTGTTTTGTTTTTTTTGTTTGTTTTTGTTTGTTGAAGTAGTGTTAGTTCATTTCATTTCATTATTTGCTTGTTATGCAGTGGAGTGAATCTGTAATAAATAAATTTACTATGGGAAGAGAAAAAAGCTATACGTGCGATCTGTGGTACAGAGAAACAGCGGATTCCCGGCGCTAGTGCACACAAGCCAATCACGCATGCGCAAAAAAGATACTCATGTCTCTGTCTCATGTCGCATGAGTGCAAATAGATCTTTATTAATGAGTATAAGCAGTGAGTTATCAAACTCACTGCTTATACTCATTGAAGGCAACCAGAACGGTTGTGCTGTAGTTGCTTACAGGTCTGCGTTCACGTGGCTTGCGATTATGTCCTCAACACCTCCTCCCCCCAACTCACTTTCTTGCTCCTTCAGGACTTTTACAACTAGGGCTTAAAAGGAAAAAATAACTGGCCACGTTCCTGAATGTAATCACTTTATGCCAATGACCCTTCGCGGTTTTTTCAACTTTTGACACGGAAGAGTTAGGGAAAATACGTTGGCACCAATGGAAAGAACGCCTTAACATTTGTAAAATTACTAAGTTTGAAAGTGATACGTCCTAAACGAGCGAAGATATTAAGAGGCTGTCCGCGTAAGAACCGATAAGGCAAATTTCGGTGTATCACAGATTGCCCTGATTTTTTCAGTGGAAGATAACTATCCTATCCCATGAAGAAATATCACATTTATTTGGACCAACTCAATTTTTTCTCTATATTACAGGAAGATTTTCTCGGTCACCTAAAACTGGCCAGTTTGCCGTCAGAATTGGTGCGATTTTGGTGAAACTTTAGGGCTCTGTCAAACCTACCTTACATAGCCGAACAAACTGATTATTTTACACACAAAAGTTTTAACTCTGATTAACAGTGTCGAAGTTTAATGGTTGCATTCTGTGGAAAGTTGGCTGAGATATGATTTTTTTCAAATGACCTTTAATTTGCTCAGAAGGAAAAGTAAGTTGCATAACTAGAGCTGAACGGTAATTTCGCAAAAGTGGCACCTGACCCAGACTTAAGTCTATGATAAATCAGAAGTACTAAGACCAGTCTACTTCTTAATGCAATAAAATTTGTGGGCACTCTTCTCTGCGCGCTGTACAAAGTTCCGTTAATGTTCCAAAATTCGCCATTTTGACAGCAAAGCTGGAATTGTAACGGTCCGCATTTGATCGACTTATTTCCACAGTTTTAACGTTTCTAGTTATCACCAAATGTCATTAGACCCTTTAAATGTTGAACTTTTGAAAGCATGAGGAGAAAACTTGGTAATCTCTTTTTCTTGTTTTTTTTTCCTTGTCGACGATCAGAACGCGACTTCATTCTCCGTATGCAAATTAGCCTTAGAGGCGTCGTTTCAACAAATTGACAGGAAACATAACTGGTTATATTTCACATTTTTAAGGGGAAAATATCTCTTCTTTCCACGGAAAAACACGAACGATATATGACTTAGAATCCCCTTAGGTCTGTTTCTTTTAAGGGAAGAAGCAGTACAAGAAGATGTGTTTACGCGAATTAAAATAATTTATTATAATTACTGTGGCCCGTCACGCATTCCCCGAGAGTGGCCGTGTATCGATCTGTTCTTTTATCTCATTATATTTTTTTGGAAGTGATAGTTATTGATAATCATACAATTTAATCACTGTTAATTCCGATTCTTTACTGGGTGGGAAATGCAGTGCTGTTGTATTTATTCATTCTACGACCGTTTTAACTGAGTCAGTATCCCTGGGCGCCACCGTGAGGATAGGGTTTAATATGACAACCCATGGTGTAATACACGACAATTAGCTACAAAGCAGTCACTTGGACACGGCCACTCTTATTCACGAGCACTAGCACAATATTTTCAATTACAGAATTAACAATTAATATTTTGGAAATAGCTCGCAAACAACTTCAGAAATACCGTGCGACACCACACGACCACACCTGCAAAGTGCTTTAAGCAGCATACAGATTTCCTAGATCCCTAGCTAACTATAGGCTACCCACACTTGAACTTTAGGGTGGTATTAACAGAGCATTGTGTTTATCGCCAATTAACAACATTTCAGTAAAAATGAGGAATGTCATGCAGAAAAAGACATAGTTATTGTTTACGGTCCGTCTCCTGTTAAATCCCAAAAGTTTTTGCCGGCTGTTAATCACACTAAATTAAGGATCCCTATGTTCACTCCTGAGCTGATGGAGAAAGCACGTGCAATCTTGTATGAAAGACGAAAGTTTGTCAATTAGGTCTCCTTTTCTTTCCCTGGATTTGAATGGTATTTTAAAGTGACACAAGATTTTTTTAGCATTACCACGTTGAAATGACTAGGTTGTTCTTCCTTTGACATTACACATAGGTTGAAAGATTCTGGTTGAGGGTGTTATGGTCTCAATTCTTCAGCGATTTCTGCAACAAGGTTTTGCCTTTCGAACTCCTCGTCTTCTTGCAACAGATCTCTATGGTCAAGTTCAACTTGTATACGCTTAGGACTATGTTTACGTGTTGACTCAAACGGGCCTAGAGTCCAACATGGGCTGGCAATATGTGAGCACGGAATTGGAACGGGGGTGGGGGGAACTCCCTATGATGGCCTATACGGGGAGGTTCCGCCCGAAAGGAGTATCTTTTTCAGGCTTAAGGTATATGAAAGGGTGGGCATTTCACTAGATGAAGTATATAAAAGGGCGAGTGCGCTTATTGCAGCCTTAGCAGCATCTTTGGCTGTTCTTAAAGAAAAAAGAACTAAGTTTAAGCATTTAAGGAAAAAGTAGAAAGACTTAATTTTCAAAAATGAATATATATACACGGGAGAAATTTCACCCCCTTAAGTACAAATGCTTGTAAAAGTAGAGGTGGGACAGTGGGGAGAGAGGGTGGATGGTAAAGGAGGTTAAAAATGGAGAGACGAGATGGAGCACATTGTTCAAGAGGGTATAAATACAAAAAAACAGCAATCTGGAGGCATTTTTGAAGACTTAATGAAAACGTTATCAAAACAAGAAAAACAGAGAAATCTTGTCCAATAAAACTCTCCGGCAAATTTGTGGACGTGGTTGTTGACTGTTCAATAGTACTCTTCTCGACCCTTCGGCGTCAAGTTTTTTCGAGTTTCTTGCGACAGGAGGAGCAAATCGGCTATATAAAGTTGAACTGAACACTAAGGTACTTTAAAGTCACTAATTTTTACAAAACCAGAGACATGTTTTAAACACTGTTTGAGTTCAAAAAAATTATTTTTATTGCAAGAATGAAATACTTTTCATACACGTGAACGACACCTCGACCACAATCACTCCTAGCCTCGTCCCCAGGACATTCTTCTTAAAAAATGGCGGGGGCGGGAAAGCCCTGGGGACGAGGTTGAATCCTGGCTCCGTGTAGAAAGTTATTTTTTTCCCATTTATAATGCTCTTCAAACAATCATCAGAAAACTATCTTTTACAACACACGGAATAACGGTGTGTATAGTATTTTAAAGGTAAGAATTGATTAGGGCAAGATACACGGCTGTCAAAAAAATAGAAATAACAAAAGCTATCTTTGCAAGCTCAAATAAACTGGACACGAACTTCAGAAAATATCGCAAGATAAAATGTTAAATAGAGAAATTAAAATATCTCTGTACGTTAAGACAATTGTTTGCATGAAGAAGAAAAAAGAATGATGGAACAAAACTTTGACTTATTTCGGTGGCTATCTGGAAATTTACGACGTGTCTTCCTGCCACAGAAGTTATTTTGCCAGTATGATCCAGAGTGTGACCGGGGTATTGACAAGACCTTAGGCTCGATTTCCGCCCTCTCCCCTTCCGTTGGGGGCTCGTTTTCCAGAACAGCGGCTTACAATCGAGCCTAACAAGACCTTGGCGCTCGCAAAAACCTGTGCCTAAAGCAGATTGTCATTTTAGTGTTAGCCTGTGTACACACTACCCTCCCCCCCTTGGGAGAAGCGGCCCCTTCTCCGATTTTTCCTGAGAGGAGGGGGTCTGTACACAGGTTATTTAGTGTCTGTGCCTTGGGCAGATTGTCATTTCAGTTCCGAATACCCACCAAGCCTCGAATACGTACTCTCGCTAAAATGAGTTCATTTTCATTGTCTTTGCTACACTTGCTACACTTAGACAAGTGACAGCTGGCTAAGTGCGAGGTAATATCATCCATGCAATCTGTGACCAACACATTTTCCTCCACACCCCTTCCGGGACCTCACTCTGTCTACGATCTCGCGGAAGAACTGCTTGATGAAATAGCCGAAAAAGCCATTTTTCACAATTGATCTCTTCGGCGATTTCAGTGACATAATTATATTTAATTTGAAACTGGCACCTGTTGCATTATAATTCAATCAGATTGAAACCGAAACAAGATCATCGTTGGAATTCGGATGTTATACCCTAACAAAAACTGAAAAGATACTCCCTTTTGCGTTTATTCACTGAAAAAAGGAACTCTTTTTCCCTTTTCATTCTGCTACCGATAAGCTACCGATAAACGCTTTAAAGATCTTTGAATGAAACTGAAATTTACCGCTAATTTAAGATAGAAAAAGTGTGGGGCCTTTTTTTTTTTTATCATAGGGCCATGTACAAAGATCTACCTTCTCCCGATAAGCAAATATCATAATAAAGCTTTCGACGTTAACGCTATTTTTTATAAAGGCACGCAAAAAAGAGTGCCCAAACATTTTCGTGTGCTGACAGGAGGAATTACCTTGCAAGTGAACTCTTATTTTTTATTATTATCAATAACTATCATTTAAAAAAAAGATGATAATATTATCGAATTGATCGACACAACGCTATTGTTTTCTAATCGACCACCCGTCTTCAGGAATGCGTGACAGGCCACAGTAATTGAATTATTTTAAGCTGCAAACATCTATCATGATGTATTATTCAGCTGCTTCTTTCTCGTTAAAAAAAAAAAAACAGACCTTAAGGGGATTCTAAGTCATGGTTTGTGTTTTTCTGTGGAAAGGAGAATTATTTTCCCCTTAGAAATGTGAATGTAACGATTATATTTCCTGTCAATTTGTTGAAACAACGCAGCTAAGGCTAATTTGCATACCGAGAACGTCACGTTCATCGTCGACAAGAAAAAGACCCAAGGAAAAGCGATTACTAAGTTTTCTCCACATGTTTTCAAACGTCCAACGTTTAAAGGGTCTAATGATATTTAGTGATAACTGGAAACGTTAAAGCTGCGGAAATTAGTCGATCAGATGCGGACCCGTTACAATTCCAGCTTTGCTGTCAAAATGGCGAATTTTGGAACATTAACGGAACTTTGCACGGCACGCAAAGAAGTGTGCCCACAAATTTTATTGCGTTAAGAAGTAGACTGGTCTTAGTACTTCTGATTTATCATAGACTTGAGTCTGGGTCAGGTGCCACTTTTGCGAAATTACCGTTCAGCTCTAGTTATGCAAATTACTTTTCCTGCTGAGCAAATTAAAGGTCATTTGAAAAAAATCATATCTCAGCCAACTTTCCACAGAATGCAACCATTAAACATTGAAACTATTAATGAGAGTTAAAACTTTTGTGTGTAAAATAATCAGATTATTCGGCTATGTAAGGTAGGTTTGACAGAGCCCTAAAGTTTCACCAAAATCGCACTACTTCCGACGGCAAACTGACTAGTTTTAGGTGACCGAGAAAATCTTCCTGTAAAATAGAGAAAAAATTGAGTTGGTCCAAATAAATGTGATATTTCTTCATGGGATAGGATAGTCATCTTCCACTGAAAAAATCAGGGCAATCCGTGATAGACCGAAATTTGCCTTATCGGTTCTTACGCGGACAGCCTCTTAATAGCTCCGCAAAGTTGCTGAACTTAAGACGATTGTATGGTGAGGCCCACGCGACTTTGAGACTTCTGGCGGGAAATGGAAAGTGCGCCAAAAATTCAATCTTGACCACAAATGTAACAGCATTTATACAGCAACATGGATGCACACGAGCTTATGCTGCGTCGTTCTCAATACATCTGCGTTCTTTCGCTCGTCAATGCAAGAATTTCTATTCTGGAAAGGCAGAAGCCAACTAAAAACATCATATCATTCTTCCTTCCCTCTTGGGCAAGAGATTCTAGATAGCAATCACTAGTGTTTTCGATAGACGCCATGTTTATTTGTGATAGGGATTGATAAAGAGCGAAATCCATCGCCGACGTCCCCGACCGTACAAATCTGAGTTTTCATTTGTCGGGAATGATCTCCGACCATCGCAGAAGTCTGAGACGCGTCGGGAAAGTAGAAACGCTCCCGATTCTCCAGATTTGACCCCGTCCATAGTGTTTCTGTTGCTTTAAAAATCGCACTTAGCTGTTATCATTGAAGCGTTGCCCCTGCCTCCCAGACGCTCGGGGGTATCTACGATTTTGAGTTTTCATTAGTCGGCAAAATCTGGGACAGTCGGGAAACAGTAAAATCCCCGATAGCCTGGAATTTCCCGACATATGAAAACCAGGCTTAGTTTTAAGGAAAAAGAGTAAGAGAAGAAGCGGTGCTTTGAACAAAGTTGATGAAAGTTTTCTTTGGCTGAAGCACTACTGAGCTTACTCTCTGGGAAGGGGATTCCTTTTGTCTTTATCACTTTTTGGCTTTTACATAACAACATCAGTTATATTGCTTCAGATCAATAACAGTATCAAAATGAGGTAAGTTCTGGACACAGCTGTGGCTTTCGAACCTAAAATATTTTGCTATTCACCGCCTCAAGGTTAAGTACACACACCATTTTCTAAGCTTTCCCTGAAATGCTGAAGCAAGCTGGGAACCGGGAACTTAAAGACACTACCCACAATACCAGAAAGGGTTGACTCGTGCACTTAAACGCGTTTTTCAGACAATCTTTCTGGAACAGCTGTTTTACCTTGTTCAGATGTCGTCAGGGTTTTAAAAAAAGTTGGTCGTAATTCCCCCTTCTGATTGACTGTAGTTGACAAAGCCTTTAATTTATTCTCTGTGTAAGTAGTAGCCAGCGAACAGGCTCCCCTTTTAACCGGAGAGAAAAAGAAAATCGGCGAGCGTAGCAAGCCGAAAGTAGCTTGGGGGAGAAAAAAGGCGAGGGAGCCTTTAGACTTTGTTTATATCAAGATCTGATTGGACAGATCGCTGACTTTTGACAAGTGAGTGATGAATGTTGACTAAAATACCCTGTCGATTTATTAATGTTTAATGCAAATTTCCTTTGGTGGAACACAATCTTCATTTTTAAACGAAGCTATTGTCTACATTTGAGGGATCTTAATAGTCGATATTCGATGGATGCATTTAATATTTACACGTAATTGATTAGTACACAAAACTGCCTATACAGTCCATGTCTACACTGCTTGCAGTTGAATAGGTTGGTCCCGTCTTACTGGATACAAAGTGTTTGTGCAGAAAAGCTCCTTCAAAGCTCTCCTGCATCCTGGCAATCTAATTGTGTAGATCACTGGATTCAATATCGAATTAAGGCGGTAAAACGCAAAAGCTATCCTGAACAGTGTGAATTCAATCCATAAGTAACGGTCAAAACTTATCGAGATACTTAACAATTATTCCTCGAGCCCGAATGGGCTCTGAGTCAATAGCCCGTGAGGCCGAAGGCCGAATGGGCTATTGACTCAGAGGCTATGAGGGCGACAGGAATAATTGTTTTAGTAAAATCCAACTAGTTCGTCAAAAATGTCGGGACAAAACAACTTTTAGCTGGTTAAAGTTAGACGTAAATCCTTTTTTGCCGCCAAAAATCAGGTGCTCTTCGCTACTAGTCGCCATGGGCTATACCATATAGCCTAGTAGTAGCTCAACCAATCAGAACGCAGCATTAATAATAGTCTACTAGTTGGATTTTACTAAAATTAATTATTACCCAAGGAAGAAGAGTAAATGTGGAGGCAGCATTAACTATGAAAAAAAAAAAAACTTTCCGGTATAGTATGAATATAAATATGGTAATAATGCTCCGTATTTTTTACTTTGAGTAGTTATATTCCTCGTGCTAGGTAGGAGTTGTTTAATTTGTGCTACCATTTGCATATCACGCAGACTTAAACTTCCTGGAAGGTTTTGCAGTTTAAATCTTGAAGGGATGATTGTTAAACATTTCTAACTATGACAAAAAGGAAAATTTATGTTGTGTAGTTCAAACGCTTAATGTATATAACGTTATTTCCTTTTGTTTCTTGTAAAGGTTTTCTAGAATAACAATGGAATGATCTGAATGATAAGCTCTGGGAGATAAGAACGTTTAAATTCTGCCACTTGTTTCTAAAAGAAACCTAATTTAACTGAGACGTGCGCCCATAATTGATGGTTTTCACAACGAGGTTTGACGAATTCTTATTTACACTAGGTTGACGATAAATAGAAAATATATCTTTGTGCAAGTTTCCAGTCCCGAAGCATGTTTCATTTCGAAAATACAGCAATTTGAACTTCCGAGTTTTCACAGTACGTGACACCAAACTAGGAATGCTGTCTAATTGAAAAAAGTTTCTCCTCTTGATTTTCAGCAGTTTAACCATTTCAAGTATTAAAAGATGAGTTTATGCGTACATATGCTAGCTCTCGAGTGAAAAGGAAGAGCTTT
The DNA here is from genome assembly GCA_942486035.1 of Porites lobata. Taxonomy (NCBI): domain Eukaryota; kingdom Metazoa; phylum Cnidaria; class Anthozoa; order Scleractinia; family Poritidae; genus Porites; species Porites lobata. The sequence goes on from CALNXK010000162.1 coordinate 488,457, forward strand.
TATAGAAAAAGTGAACACTAGATGTTTTTGTTGATTTCCGGCGACCAAAACTGTCCACCAATATGATGTCTCCACACAAAGCTCTACAAAGGTGTGTGAAATGTTTAGGGAAATAACTCGGAAACTGTGGGCTACAAAGACCTGAGATTTGGACAAATTGTTTATATATTAGTCTTTTATAACATTTCTTTTTCTTGGCTTCTGCCACTGGACGGTTTCCAATTTAATTTTTTGTCCCGTGTTTATTGCGAACAGTGGATAGGAAGAATGAGCGGGATTTTTTTCTCTGGATATAGAGCGCCCTGAGCTTCCCTTTAATTCTTTGAGCCCTTCCTATTGCGAGGTTTACAGCTGCCTTTTGTTGATTTATCGTTCGATATCAAAAAAATAAGATCGGAAAAAAAAGAAAGAAAGAAAACTACCGAGAATATTAAACTTTTTCAATTACTTGCACTTATTACTTCTCTTTGTAAAGGTGCGAATGATCACTAGAAACAGTCTGTAATACTTTTCACTAAGTCATGAAACCTTCTCACAAGCTGGAAGCACGAAAAACTACGTACACACAACGACCTCGATAATAATAACACCAATCAGCTGAGACGTTTAGATAAGGGCAGTTAAAAGAATGACAAGTTCTACTCTACCAATCTATTAAAATGGTATTGAATATGGTAATAAACCTCTTTTCTATTTTTTCTGTCAAAGTTACGCGTTTCGAACTATTAGATTACCAGCTGGTTAACCCATTTGTTTTTTTGTTTGTACCTTTTGTGAGTGTGTTCTGAAAACTATCTTTAATCATGCAAGAGTAATAAATGTATAGTATAAAGAGTAATGTAAAAAATACCCATTGGAGATCTTTCACATAACTCCAAATAGAGCCACTATAGTGCAAAAGTGTACTAAATATGTAAAATACGCGGGGTGTTTTCTCATGGGTAGCTTTTCCTTTATTTGCGGCACGCACGAATAGAACCATCAAATAAAAGACGAACTGTGTGGCAAAAATCATTTTATTTTTAGCGTTTTCCGTTACAAACACTATCAACTGAAAAAAAAGAACAAACGGAAGTTGGCAGTTCATTATTTCGTATGTTTAGTCCTCGTCGCTACTGTCGCTATCGAATTTATCTAGGATGCGTTCTACTCAGTACTCGTCATTTTGAATTCACAGCCTTTCCACACATCTCCATGTGCGCCATGTGGGCCTCCTCTGATGTCGGCTGTAGCTTCCTGGAGCACTTTTTCATAGCTTTGTCCTGTTTTGGCTCAGGCGGTGGGGGGTTGGCTTCCCCTGGGAGATCAGCATCGTCATCGGTGCCTGAACCATCTTCGTCAAGACATGCTGCCTGGCTACATTTCGCATATTCCCGCTCTTCTGGTGACTTATATTGCGTATCGTATCCTGTTTTCCACAATAGTCTGCGACATCGCCGTCTTGCTTGTACTTGTCGTGGCAGTCAGCCGTTTAGCTTTTTGGAGAAACAATTCGTGTAATCCTTTTTATCGATGATTCTCTTGGGGTAAAACGATAGTATGCCCTCGGCTGATGCTTTCGTTCTTCATAAAATTTCCAGCCGGTCAGTGTTTGATGATGTATGATGACCGATATTGATATATGGAAACACACGTGAGCTGCATCCCTGTAACAGGTAATTTGAAAATAAAGCAAAATAAAAATCTTTCCAAAAATTGAATTCTTTCGATCCTTCAGTCTTAAAAATAATGACCACGTATAGATGCCGTTATGTTTTCAAAAAAATGTCAAGGGGAAAATTGGGGAAAGCGGCGCATGAGCTATCCGGTATAGTTGGAACACTGAATCTGTTGCAGAGAGCCTTTTTGTTTAAGTATGTACGTTGTAGGGGTCCCATTTGTTTCGGCGAGCGAAGGAAGCCGAGCTTAGCCTGGGGGAGAAAAAAAAAAACAAAAACAAAAAAAGGCGATGGAGCCATTACACTTCCTGTGTATATATCATCATCTGATTGATCAGATCGCTTACCTTTGACAAGTGAGCGATGAATATTGCCAACAAATACCCTCGATTTATTAATGCCTGTTTTATGCAAATTTCCTTTGGTGGAACACAATCTTCATTTTTAAACAAAGCAATTGTCAACAGGGGTCTTTTTGCATGAGTATGCGCGACCGCTAAACAAGCCATTTGCATGAAGGCTCACCATAGGGTCTGATCAAATTGGTCTCATCAAATTGGCGCGTCTCAAAGCAGTGTCATCTAGATTATTTTGCTCGTTGGTCTTGGCGAATGTGCTCATAATTTATCAAAATGTTTACCCTGGATTCCAGAGGATATTTTTTTTCTTATCGATTCTGATGGTTCAAGGCGAAGCCGCGTCAAAGAGGCGCGATGTGCCGAGGAGAAAGAGCTTTTAATATCAACCTGTTTATTTCATCTTAGGTATTTTGCGGACGGACCTCTGGATCCAGGGTGCAAAATATGTAGTTTGCAAAAAAAAAACAAACAAAAAAACAAAAATCTGAAATGGTCTCTACAAAAGCGAAGTAGACCGGCTTTAGCATAACACGAGTTACTATCAAATTTCGCCTTCCCACTTGACCTGGACAACAGCGCGCGTATATGTAGTGCTTGTAGGATTGCGCTGACCTCATCACAGTATAAACAAAGTGCCGAGCGTTTGTTGATGGAAGTAAACACTTTCAATTTTGTTTGTTTTGAAATGGGAAAGGAACACACATATTAAAAAGAATATCATTGCAAATTTCAGCAAGTGGGTTCGAAGTGCGCAAAAGCTGGTGTTCAGTTGAGCAGTGAATTAATATATGTTCATCTCTACAATTTTCTCAGCACTTTTAAGCTACAAAATTGAGAGCGCACGAGACGTAGATTAGTCACCTGGTGAGATGTTGGTGGTAGTCACTTTGTATGTCTCGAAAAATAAAAATAATAAAAAAATATGAATATGAATAAGGCACAGTCAAAACTGCATTCAATAGGACCGAAATTAAAGTCGAATCTCTTGACCGATTTTGATAAAACAAACGGTTAGGTTTCCCAAGAAGTACAGTAAACATGTAATGCCTACCAAAAGTTAAAAATTATTAGAGCACTTAAGTTCTGGCTAAAAGCAAACTCCTGTACAAGATGCGTTACAATGTCAGTTCCCGTAAAAACAAGAACTTCTACAATTTTCTTATAAACAAACTTTGTATTGCTAAAATACTTAAGGGAAGACCTTTCTATTCCAATTGATAACCGTTTATCAAGTCTTAGTGCGCATGCTCATGCCAAAAAGACCCCTGTTGCTATTGTCTACATTCGAGTGATCTTAATAGTCGATGGATGCATTTCACCTTGCTTCATGCGTAAGACGGTTGCAAAGTCTGAAGCGATACTGGCCTTACTTGATACCTTTCAGGAGCTGCCTCTCGAGCCAGAGTAATTATTGTATTTGATGTTTGTTTTTTGTATCTAATTCAATGAAGTCGAGCGTAGTTTATGCGAGTATTTAGTTTATGCACGATTGTAAGATTTGAGACAATGATCTGACCGAGTATCAGGTTTGAAATAAGCTTACAGAACTTTAAAAAGCCTTTAGAGACGCTCTTTAGACAGTTTCTCACTGCAGATAGAAAGAAAATGTTCCAAAGAATATTTAGTTCTAATTCTGGCTGTAGAAGAGAGCTTTGAGCGATTTTCTTGCCTCGAGTTCGTCTTTGAAAAAAGCAAACACCGGGAAGCCGGCTTAAAACATAAACTTAAGCTTTAAGCTTGAAGGGTCAGGATTTTTAGCGACACTTTAATACTTGTCTTACTGAATGAAAATTGGTGTCTCGGTATATGTCTCACCGAATTATATTTCTTTCATTGATTGTTAGTAGTCTCTCTTGTAATTTTAATCGCTGTGTCGATTGTTTTCAGTAGTTCAGCGAACATCGCTTGCAGGACTACTCAAAATGCCACGCGTCAAACCATTTTAAACTAAAAAATAAACATGATAAATTCTTTATTATGTTGGAGCGTTACTCTGTTAATGCTCATTCAAACTCTCGCCACAGCTCGCACTACAAAAGTGAGAACCGGATGGCCGTATAGGTAATTTTGGAATTTTTTTAACGGTTTAGCTAAAGCCCACGCGTACTTTCATCGTCCCTAATATTGAATGAGTGCAATTTGGATTGCAAAATTGTGAAATACTGCTTTCTGTCCAAGGTCTGTATGATAAAAACAGTGCCTCATAGTATTGTTTCACCTCAGGTGTGATGTATAAATGGTGTAAAAGGTTGGTTTACACGCACCCAGATTTGTTGGCAAGATTGCCTAATTAATCTACCGTGATCAAGAGCCATTATGGCTCTTAAATGTGATCGAGGACGATTACCAGTTTTTGGGTGTACATGTTAGATTTGGTTCACTCTTGGGCTGTTTGCAAATTATCTTTCTCTAAAATCACTTGGCCTTTCGATGAAAAGTCACATAAATGTGCTCTTAAGTTAACTGAATTGTGGAATACAAGTTTATTGTTTGATTTAAATTATAAATTTATTAATGGGAGCCTCGCTTTTAGCCCTGGCTAAATCTATATATTATTTACACATAATTGATAAGTCCACGAAACTGCATATACAGTCCATGTCTACATTGCTTGCAGTTCAATAGGTTGGTCCCGCCTTACTGGATACCAAGTGTTTTTGCAGAAAAGCTCCCTCAAAGCTCTCCTGAATTTTGGCAATCTAATTGCATAGATCACTGGATTCAATATCGAGTTAAGGTAATAAAATGCAAGGGCTATCCTGTACGGTGTGAATTCAATCCATTTGTCACGGTCTGAACTTATCAAAATACAAGTAACTACTGCAAAGGGAAGAAGACTAATTGTAGAGGCAGCACTAACTATGAATAAAGTTACTGAAAGTTTTCTTTCGGCTGAGATGACTGACCCTAACTGCTGGACATGAGGTTTTGTAATAAATTTTGAAATAATTATGACATAAGATGTTGTAAGTACTGCTAGGGTAAGAAAAACATAAATTGTCCAGGGGTATCGATCTGTGAGGGGTGAATCATTCATGCGAATGATTTGTAGACCACATGCTAGAGTCAAAGCTCCGAACCAACTGAAAATGATAATCTTACAGTAAATGCGTTTCCCAACTAAGCAATGCCTAAATGGGTATAGTGTTGCGTGTAATCGCTCTAAAGAAATTATAACTAGGTTAACCAGTGAAGCTATCCAACACATGTCAGAGATTATTAAATATAAAACCCCGAAGCCTTTTTTCGGTCTTTTGTTTGGTATATAAAAAAGAATGGCTTCAGGTCCTGAAACGGCTGCTATCAGTAAATCAGCCACCGTTAGGTTCATTATCAAGTACGTGTTGCGTCTGCGTAGATGGCGGCTCCTTGCAAAGACGACGAGAGTGAAGGCGTTGATTATAAACACCGTGATAAACTGAGTAAGCCATACTGCAGGCCAGATGTCCATTGTCGCTTTAATATAGATATCCTTTAAACAATTATTTCAGTACTGTTTTCCTTTCTATTTAAATAGGATCTGGAATGAGAAAAATAATGATAAGGAATTATTACAGAATAAGTACAGAAATAAAATATATAAGCAAAGGTCTATTTATACAAAAACAAGTAAACAATAACACGGGTAAGAACGAAGGACGTCTCGGTGTCATCTTGACGACATTTTCAAGTTCAAAATGGTTGCTGATAAACTGAAAAAAAAAATTTTGGCTAATGATTAGCAAAAATGAAACATGCAAAGTCGCGCACTAAAAAGTTTTGCTCGATTTGAGTCCGATTGGACATTTAGAGAAAGTGTTATTTCCTTAATGTTCTTGACAAACAGTTCCCTGTCCTTAGGCTAGCTTGATATAGTTATTCATTACGATTCTTGAGATTAACCGTCCTTTTATATGACCTTTTACTTTCAAGATTATTGAAATATTGTAAGGCAGTGAAATAAGGGCTACATTTCGCTAATATATTTTGTCAGAAATTTTGTTTTTACCGCTGAGAGCCCTGTACAGTACCGCAAATGATCCCCAACCGCAAATGATCCCGAGACCGCAAATGATCCCCAAAATGGACCGCAAATGATCCTCGACCGCAAGTGATCCCCAAAGTCGACCGCAAATTATCCCGAAAGAAAAATAGGAATGACTTGGACTCAAGTTAGCGGATCATCGTGTCGATTTTACTATTATTACAATAACTCAGATTAAAAACTAAATTTTACTTTTTAAGTAAATATATGAATAAAAACTAAATGAAAAAAAAAAACCATTCAAGTGTAAAAATGAATTCAGTAGGCAACACACGACTTTTACCTCATGCTAAAATGCTGCTTGTTCCAATGACTTTTTTCCGGCTCTGGCAGGTAGATTATACCTCTGAAGAAAACGTTTTGACTGAGCAAATGTGATTTGAGGCAAGAGCATTTCCTTTGATCTCTTTTGAAATGCAGTGCTCTTCATTGCCGCTAAATAAGGGTTTAAGGTTGTTTAATTTTCTCCAAAGTGCCTCCTGGATCCGAATAATCATGAGCGATTTTCTTTTAGTCCGTGAATGTGACGGTTTCCTACGATGTTTTGTCACGCAATAATTATAACTACCGCTTACCTAGCCCGTGAACAGGCCTTTGGTCACAGGCTACCGCTTACCTGGCTTTGAGTTTCTCATTACCAAGTTTAGATTCCTGGTAACTGTCTTCAGCAAAGGCACAACAAATGAATATACATAAAAGCGCCAATATAACTATTCACAACACGTTCATGAGCTGTAAGAAAATTGCTATTTCGAAAGAAACCGAAACCTGTGGACATTGATAAGTTCGGGGGCATTTTGACTTGTGTTTATGTTAAATCATGTCTTGGTTTGTAACGGGCACCTAAGTTACGAACAAATGTCTTGCTGTTTATCACGTAAAATCAACACTTAGAGAAAAATCAAAATTAAATATTCTGGCTGATTAATTTCACGCTTTCAAAAAGATCAGTGAAGTCAATAAAGCTCTTGTTATGTAGAGGGTGCTCGGCTTTGTATTCCTCAGTAGAAAAGTTGAGCTTCTAGGCGTTAAGATAATAGAGTTTTTTCTACGTAACGCCCTGCCTGTCTTAAATTTTTCAAAAGACGAAACATTCTTGAAAGAAAATTGAAGCAATCGACAAAGGAAGAAGTTTACGGTTAATACCATGATACCTTTTCAGATTTATTCCATTTTTTTTTTCGCCTTGTATAAATTGACCTGAGATGTAGCGTCCTGGCCTCCTTCCGTCTTTATTTAAAAGGCGAGAGAAAAAGGTTTCTTTTTTTATAATCAGTCCTTTTTTGTCATCAGTCCCATAAAACCCATTCCATTCCTCAAGTTTTTACAGGATCATTTGGGGTCGACTTTCGGGATCACTTGCGGTCGAGGATCATTTGCGGTCCATTTTGGGGATCATTTGCGGTCTCGGGATCATTTGCGGTTGGGGATCATTTGCGGTACTGTACAGCCCTCATTATTCAGGGTATTGTCTGCAAGTTTCATATTTTCGTGCACAACAATAGCTAGCATTTTGGCATATTTCAAATGCATTGTTAGTTACGGAAGTTCACGTAAAAATTAAACTTGGAGGCAGTACCCTGGAATAATAAGAGGCTTTCACTTTTAAACAGGAAACTTCTGATAAAAAATTAGCGAATCGTAGCCCTTATTTTACTGCCTTACAATATATCAATAATGTTGAGACTCAAACGTCTCCTAAAACGACGTTTAATTTCATCGGCAAGAATCTCAATTTCTTCCAAAAAAACCATCTAGCGGTTTAAAAATTATTTGCCATTTTGTGAAAGTAGACCAAAATGTTAACAAACCGCTAGCAAGAGCGCTTCGATACATAATAATTAAATCCTTCTTTCTAGCAATCGCCTGGACCTATGTCTACAATATATGTTTCACACACATTTTTAAAGAGATTGTAACTACTATGAGGTCAAATTGCATGACAAAAGCGCTTTGTTTTCTGCAGATAACGGCCAAACTACAAGATTATCCATTTTTACTCTATTTCTAATCATAAAAACTTCATCCCAAAATATCTCCATAACGCTCTTAAAGATTTCACTTAAATCTCACGAACATCGAGGCTGCTATTGTTGGAAAAAGCTTTCTTGAACGATTTTGGAAAAACAGTTCCCAGTGCCGAGAAATACTGCTGCACGTAAAAGAGGTAATGGCATCATTCCGTTGCTACGACAACAGCGATGTCATTGAAACCCTTATCATACTTTTGCTCACCCCCGGCAATTTTTCCAAATCTTTGTTTATAGCAACGGAGTTTATTCTCGAACGTAGGAGGTATTGACCTTGCGCCGAGTCACAACTGCAATAACAAGTTGGATTGTTTTTTGCACGAAATGTTGCTAATTACGGGCAGTTTTTTCATAACATCAAATTTGCAAGAACCTTTAAAAAATGTTTTCTCAGTGCGAGATTTGGGTCTAGAAAATACTTTTTCTATCATTATTAACAGACTTCTGATTTCTACTGTTTTTTTTTTTTCAATTCTGACATTTAGAGGTACTTTTTTTCTGTATTTATAATGGATTGTTTAAATTTTCCTTTACGAATCTTGACTTGCCTGGTAATATTTATCATGTCTTTCAAACCCTTGGCGATCAATCTCCAGTATACCCTCCTAATCAAAAGAACGTTTTATCTATGTAAAAGCCATCGATGAACTAAGTAAATGCTAGAACAGCCAAGGATATTGCACCTTCAACCAGCAATCGATGCATCAAGAATATATCACCACCGTACAGCAAAGGCGGAAACGACCAATAGGATCTTTCTTGATGTTATTTTTATGTCGGAATAAACCCCTATGGGGACGGTTCAAAAACGGTTTTTAGGGAAGTAAAGTCTCACTTTTTTCCTGATAAGATTACTTGAGGTAGATTAATGCATCGTGACACACCTAAGAAGAAGAGAGTTTTTCTGGGTTTCAAATCACTTGTCTCATCATGCACCCGAGAGTGTTTTAGTGATATTCATACACTCTATGCAAACCGTTTTTTACCAACGTGGCCGAATTTTGTAAGTCACAAAACTAACAAACTATAATTTAAGTGAGCCCATGAGAAATGAGCAGAGATATAAGCATTATTCGTAAGTTACATGCTTGATGAAGATATCACCTTTAATTTTAAGGGTAGCATAAGGTATTGTTATCCAAGCAAGTTGAAACACTCTCCAAACGTTTATTTCAAAGTGAAAGGGAATTGTTACAATATGACGCCATTTTTTATGCAATGTGCGAAACTGTTTTATAAATTTTAAATTTACTAGAAAGCTTAAGTGCGATGTTTCATTAAAGTTGAGGCAGTACACACCGATTTCGAATATGGATAGCTGCGTTGCGAACAGCCACTTTCTGTACCAGCCTTTTAATGGCAGTGTGAACATGCAACAGTTGTTCGTACCATCGATCCCGGAGTATAATTTTTTTCATGTCGGTACATCGAAAGCTATACGGTATTTTTAATAGCTAGTACTGTATATTAGCCTCACTTTCTCTACCGACATCGCCGAGCACAATAACTGTTAAACGGATTCCCTTATCAAGACACGAACCAACGCATGCACATGATTTGATTCTCCCTTTACCTTGTTTTAGTTACCTAAAGCATTTTTTCCCCGAAACTCTGAACGAAAACATTTAGGCTAAATTGAAATGTGCGCCCATAATATCATATCCAGCCTCCTTTTTTTTAAGAAAATTCTCTTGCGACGAAAAAAATAAAAGCTGCATTTTCATTTGAACGAGATAAAAGGGAGAAAGCGAGTGAATGAAATTAAACTTACCAATAGTCATTCTTCTATTCTTCTATTCTTCTACCTTTTTCTCCACTTCAGATCAGAAAGGTGCGAATGATCACACTTAAAACAGTCTTGGAATACTCTGCCACCATAAAGCGGACGCATTCGTTTGAATCGGTTGATAAACATTAGATGGCGTTTAGATGAGGCCATTAGAAGTTGGTACTAATTGCGCCTACAGATCGATTAGAATAGTATTAAACGTAGTAATAAACCGATTTTCCGTTTTTATTAGTTACAGGCCTTGTGTCGGATGGCATTTTTTGACTTGTTTTGTCAGTCATTGGCATTAGTATGCAAACTCAAAAAAAATGGAAGGTAATTGAGACATTGAGGGGTTAATTTGAGAGCATGGTTTTATTTTTGAGATAGTGTGGTGTGAATTTATCCTCATTTACTTTCAATTTTCTTTTGTTCTTAGGTATTTTGATCTATGATAAAAAAGAATAAGGCAAAATTAAAACTGTTTGCCCATAAAGAAATAAATAATATGGCTTACTATGTTTTGTAGCATTCAAATGGCCTGTCTGAAGGCAATAAGTCTCAACTGGGAAAAGTCAATAAAAAATGCCTACAGATCGATTAGAATGGTATTTAATGTGGTAAAAAGCCTCTGTATTTTCTTTTGTTAGTAGTTACGGGCCTTCTGTCGGATAGTAGTTGTTTGACTTGTCTTATTATTCATTTGCATAAGTAGACGGTGTTATTGGAGGGCATGGTTTATAGCTATGTGTATAAGAATAAAGAAAAGTAAAAGAGTGGTTTGAATTTATCCTCCAGTTACTTTTTAAATTTTGACAAAAAAAAATATTGTTCAGTAAAAAACAGTTAGCGCGTTAATAAATATACCAGTGAATTAATCAACAATATTAATGAAGCTTACCAGTTTTAAAACATTGAAATGGCCAGCTGCTTGAAGGCAATTAGTCTTAAACAAGTCAACAAAAAAAACTTACAAAGTTCTGTATAAGAAACCGTCATTTTTTACTCTTTTTGGCCCTGCTGTTGTACATTTTCTGAGGAGTTGCTCTTTATAAAGCGAAAATGTACATGACGTCGACGAAATTAAACAACAAAAAGGCCGCCATGTACGTGTCCCCATCAATTCCGGAGGGAGTTAAATATTTTATGGTGTAAATGCCTTCTTTGATGTTCCAAATTTGCATAGATGCTGATCACGTGAACGGAAAAGGTTTACTAAAACGGGGAAGGGGAAGTACGGGAAAGAAGCGCGAGGAACGGGAAAATAGAAAACAAGGGAACAAAACAGACAACTGGAAATGAGGCTACTGATAGGGTTAGGGTTCATGTTCGGTTTTGTTCTTTTTTTTCCAAAAAAAAGTTATGATTATCCCGTCTATACCTTGGTTACCTTTATCAAGTGTTCTTCATCAAAAGTTCAAATGTATTCCGGAGCAGAATGCAAATGAGCTAGTCAATGTGTTTCCTTTAACTTCTTCTTCGTTTTGAGACAAGAAATTTTAAATGGTGAATATACCGAATAGTAGTTTTCCTAGTTTGAAGGTCTTTAAAGCTCTTGCACAGCTCGCTGATTTGCCATTTACTTGAAAATGCACCCACCCATGACTATGTCCGTCCTATCTTCTCAAAATATAACAGTAATCTATAGATTTAGCCAGGGCTAAAAGCGAAGCCTCCGTTTCTATACTTATGATAAAAGCAATCAAATTTAAACTAATAGCATGAACTTTAAGCCAAAAAGAAATAAAGAAATAAGGAGCCTTAGGCATCAGTTCACCTTTAGAGGAGGGGCTAAATGATTAATAAAAAATATCCCGAAGTTATAACTATATATGAACTGCGGGGTGAAGAATTATATGAAAGTAGATTATCGCAGATATCGTGCAGTAATAGACGCTGTTTAGACGCAACTTTCGAATCCCATACAAGCTTGAAATTTTTTCAGGCTTTCTTTTCGCAACTGCAAAAGTTGCGTCTATAACTTTGATGATCTACTTTCATATAAAAAATATCCCGTAAACAAACCTGAGTTGAAAAAATTGAGAAATTGTAGGCCTCTCTAGTAGCAGCAATTTACACTCGGTTACGGTTTCTTAGGGTTATCATTTCTGTCTTAAAGAGAAGACAAAAATTAGGCCGACTTAGGGACTATAGTGTTCCCGTTTTTTTTTTTCTTTAAACGGGCCGGGACGAACAGTTATGTGTAGCCGTTACATTTATGCAGCCTCACAATATGTGATGGAAATTTTACCGAAAGTTGTATGTTTTCTTTGAGGACAGACATATAATAGGAAAGTCCCGTGCTTTGAAAGTTGCGAATTTACTAGAAACAACCGTCTACAAGAAAATATATGTTTTTATAAATCCAGGTAAATGTTATCTGCCACTTTGGAAAGACGAAACGACACTACTAAAACTGCATGCTCAACTGACCTATAAATAAATGAAAAACAATATTACAAACAAACTTTGTAGCTCTGTTGTGTTCCTAGTGTTTACGTTGTGCTCGCTAAATTTCATAATGGAAATTAACAAACAGCAAACAGCCAACGAGCAAGGACAACAGTTTTCCTGGTTTATTTTTTACAAAAAGGGAAGGCATATAACAAGTCTGTTACTTTAAGACTAGCAGCATCAGCTTTTATAATAATGCCTACAAAAATTCCGTGATCAGCGATTCGATATATCACGTCTACTAACATTACTTTACAACTGGCGATTGAGGTTTCTTTCGCAGTGAGCCGACAGCTTCCGTACCCCTTTCAGAGAAGTCATTCCCGGCTAAACTTTCAAATTAAACCAGTTTTAACATAGACAGTATTTCGACTTGCACTCGTTTGTTAGTAAATCAAAAGGCACCTTGTTCGAGGTCAACAACCTGCAGAGGGATTCGACTACGTGATACACTCACTTAGTTCCGTAAATTAAGCAAATCAGTCTTAAGAAGATATGGACAACTATGTGAATTTTTTTAAATTTCTATGGCACATATTAAGGCATATTTTACTACCACAAAACCGTAAAACAATAAAAAAAAAAAGACAGCAAAATAATTATCTCCGCTTACGGCGAAGATTTTGAGTGCTACAGCCACGCGAGGAATATGCGCTTTCAACTTCCGGTCGGTGATTCCAACAGCCAATCAGGTCCTGTGGCATTGTTCTAACAGCCAATCAGCATTGGGGCCAAAGTCTAACCATAGAAACCACAAACTTGTGAGGCTATATCTGGTCCAATTTTAGCGCGACCACGTAAGGGAGAATGTAAGGGAGAACTGCTAAAATTGGGCCTGATCTCAGGTTATCACCGGATACGAAGGTAGGCCAAACTGGAGGAAAAAAAATCCGTTTTCAAACAAAAACGGATACGTGTGGACGGGGCCTAAAATCGCACGGGTGCATGTGGTTATTGTTGTTGTTGTTGTTTTAAGTAAACATGTAGTAGAGTTGTTTACTTTAACATTTGTTTTTCTGGGTAGTAACGAACCTGGCTCTTTATAGCGGAGCTCCACGAGCGCGCGAGCGGAGCCCCATTCCCAAAGGGAAATGGAAACCTATCGAAGCGAGAAAATTTGGTTATGACGTGAAATTGGGCAACTGGCGTTTTTCTTGGCGCGAATTTTCACTATGTATTGAGCTCTATAGCGAGACGATTTTTCTACAATGCTGAAGTGTCCATTTTGGGAAAACTCAGTAGGGAAGGGAAGGGAGTCCCAGACATTGAGTTGCGTTTCGTTTTAGCAAAAATTAACCATGTTAGGGGCAACTAACGGATTTGGTTGAGTAAAATTTCTAATTGAAGTTTCTTGTGTTCGACTTCGACAAAATTCTACCCCCAAACCCCCACCCCGGACCTTGGTCAATTTTCATTTCGGGTATTGTTTGCCGACTGGACAGACTACTTGCCGACAACTGAAGCCTTCTTTGCATTTCAGTTCAATTTTATAATTATCGTGTTCTTGCACTGTCGCCACGAAATGAAATACAACTGCTGTCTTCTTTTTTTCGGATTTTTAAAACTGAATTGTTTATTTGGTTTTTCGTCGAGGAAAGCGTCGCATCGCAACGGGATTCATCGATGGTTGCGGTTGTGACAGTTCATGCAGGCTCTTACGGCGGACAACAAGTAAAATCTTTCAGTTATAAAGATTTCAAATTTTTAACTATTCTTGTTCTTCCACTGCCACCACAAAATGAAAAACAGCTGGTTTGAGGAGGGCTTCGCCTCGGGATTCAAGTCCAACATAAAGGCTTTTGCAGCAGCTTTCGTGCCTCACTTACTCGCTTACTCAAGAACTACATCCGAGATGAGCCTGAGTAATTATTACAGTTTTATCTCGTTTGAGTTGTTTTGTTTTTAAGTTAGGCGTAATTATTTAGGTCATGACATGTAATGAAGAATTGATGTCAATAGAGAAGTTCACGCTTACAGTTGCATCATGGGTAATCAGGGCTAGATGGCGGGAAATTAGAAGATTTGTATTAGAATTCAAAGCCAGCTAATTCTCCCTGAATTCATACACTTGATGCTTTCCCTTTGAAAAGATTAACTTACGAGTTAAAAGAAACAATACACTAAATCTGGAGTGCCAAGAAGTCCGTGACCAGTTTTTAGAAAACCTCAATTTTTCCATACATTTTCTGTAATTTTAGTACTGTCGAATCACAGAAAATGTATGGGAAAACCAAGGTTTTCTTAAAACTGATCACGGACTTCTTTGCACTCCAGATTTTGTGTATTGTTAGTAGTAGAGGAGGGATGTTTTACTCCGGTTTTTTGCGGGGGAATTTCATTAACTTGCGGGGGTATAAATTAACGCAGATGACGTCATGCATCTCATTAAGATAGGATAATGTCATAGTTTAAATTAATGCCGATGACGTCATGCATGCCATTAAGATAGGATGATGTCAAAGGATTTCTAGTTACTTTAAGGTCGATAAACGTCTTCGTTTTCGATTGGTTAGAAAAATAAGAAACGTTTTTATTGGCTTATTCATAGTGTCTGAGGAGTAAAGTCAAACTTGTCTGTGACTTAAAATCACGGAGGCGTAATGTAATTATGCAAGTCCTATTTCCTGCTGCTGTGATTGTCCTAGTTCCGGTTCACTGACTTTTGGCGGGCAAATCGTGCATATTAATGAGGGCAAAGACAAACTAGCCCTTTTTAGCACGAAATACAATGTTTTACTTACCCCTCTCCTTTTTCTATTTTATTGCCCTCCTCAATGTTTTTTATTCCTCTCCTCCACAATTTTTATTAATTTCCCTCCTCAATGTTTTTTTTATTCCTCTCCTCCACCTCCATCTCCACCTCCACCTCCTCATTTCTATTGTTTTTCCTCCTCCTCCTCATTTCTATTGTTTTTCCTCCTCCTGCTCCCCCTCCTCATTTCTATTGTTTTTCCTCCTCCTCCTCCACTTCCACCTCCTCATTTCTATTGTTTTTCCTCCTCCTCCACCTCCACCTCCTCATTTCTATTGTTTTTCCTCCTCCTCCCTCATTTCTATTGTTTTTCCCTCCTCCTCCTTCTCCTCCTCATTTCTATTGCTATTCCCTCCTCCTCCTCCTCATTTCTATTGTTTTTCCCTCCTCTTCCTCCTCCTCCTCCTCATTTCTATTGTTTTTCCTCCTCCTCCTCCTCCTTATTTCTATTGTTTTCCCTCCTCCTCCTCATTTTCATTGTTTCTCCTCCTCTTCCTCCTCCTCCTCATTTTCATTGTTTCTCCTCCTCCTCATTTTCATTCTTTCTCCTCCTCCTCTACCTCCTCCTCCACCACCACCAGCACCTCCTCCTCATTTCTATTGTTTACCCCCGAAAAGACCAAAAGTCCAAAATCAGGCCTATAAGGCCAAACTCAAATGTGATGGTCTGATTTTGGACTTTTGGTCTTTTCGAGGGAAAACAATAGAAGAGGTGGAGGAGAGGAATAAAAAAAAACATTGAGGAGGGCAATAAAATAGAAAGAGAGAGGGGTAAGTAAAACATGTATTTCGTGCTAAAAAGAGCTAGTTTGTCTTTGCCCTCATTAATATGCACGATTTGCCCGCCAAAAGTCAGTGAACCGGAACTAGGACAATCACAGCAGCAGGAAATAGGACTTGCATAATTACATTACGCCTCCGTGATTTTAAGTCACAGACAAGTTTGACTTTACTCCTCAGACACTATGAATTAACCAATAAAAACGTTTCTTATTTTCTAACTAACCAATCGAAAACGAAGACGTTTATGGACCTTAAAGTAACTAGAAATCCTTTGACATCATCCTATCTTAATGGCATGCATGACATCATCGGCATTAATTTAAACTATGACATTATCCTATCTTAATGAGATGCATGACGTCATCTGCGTTAATTTATACCCCCGCAAGTTAATGAAATTTCCCCGCAAAAAACCGGAGTAAAACATCCCTCCTCTACTAGTATTGTTTCTTTGAACTCGTAAGTTAATCTTTTCAGAGAGAAAGCATCAAGTGTATGAATTTATATGGGGTTCAGGGGTAAGAATTGTTTGCAAGACTTTTACCGTGATCGAATTTGATTTACAATTTTCTCTTTTTGTTTTAAAATCAGTTAACTTTTTGCTTTTAATTAATTAAAAAGCATATCGATAGATGCTTCTCTTTTAGCCTTGGCTAAATCTATATATTACCATTATTATTAAAACAAAGATGAAATTTGCACTAGTAGCTTACTTTCGATGTTGCTCATTACCGAGCAACATTAAAAACGTCCCGACTTTTAATATATTCAAGCGTGTGATCAAACCATTTTTAAGGGTCAGACAAGATACAACCTAAATACCTTAACACTTCATATCTATAATTTTCCCTAATCACACTTATATACTTAAAATACACGTCTTTTTTCTTTATTTTTAAATGCCGTCTAGTATTTAAATCTCTATTCCTCATAACCTTTGCTTTTCGGAGATTTCCCCGCCACAGTCACTCCGTCCAAGTTGTATGCTCATTTTAAATTTAATATTAATTAACTATTTATTATCTTTTCTATTGTAATTTATTCTATGTGGCAAAATAATAAAATAAAATAAATAAAAAATACTTTTAATTACCCAACGATTGACTAATGCCTACGCAAAAATAAATCAAGCAGCAATGAGTGGTATATTCACGGTATATCACAAGAAGACGTTAAATAACTAATTTATCTCATACTTCTCATCACGGCCACGTTAAATAAATACATAAGCATAAGGGGTTAACTTTAAGAAAGTCAATATCTGAGTCGTAAACATCAACTATCTTCGGGCACGCCTCCACCGCCGAAACATATAGATATGTATTAAAAATGGATTCCAGGCCGTCTGTTTGATAGTCTCCTTTCGCAACCGCTCGGGCCGGAGAAGACTATCTGATTGACTGTACTGCACAAAGTGTGGGGGTATAAGTACACAAATGCTTACATTTAGCTTTGGTACTTTGGCAGCTTTAAGAGTTGTTGGTGTACTATAGTAGTAGAGGAGGGATGTTTTACTCCGGCTTTTTGCGGGGGAATTTCATTAACTTGCGGGGGTATAAATTAACGCAGATGACGTCATGCATCTCATTAAGATAGGATAATGTCATAGTTTAAATTAATGTCGATGACGTCATGCATGCCATTAAGATAGGATGATGTCAAAGGATTTCTAGTTACTTTAAGGTCGATAAACGTCTTCGTTTTCGATTGGTTAGTTAGAAAATAAGAAACGTTTTTATTGGTTAATTCATACTGTCTGAGGAGTAAAGTCAAACTTGTCTGTGACTTAAAATCACGGAGGCGTAATGTAATTATGCAAGTCCTATTTCCTGCTGCTGTGATTGTCCTAGTTCCGGTTCACTGACTTTTGGCGGGCAAATCGTGCATATTAATGAGGGCAAAGACAAACTAGCTCTTTTTAGCACGAAATACAATGTTTTACTTACCCCTCTCTCTTTCTATTTTATTGCCCTCCTCAATGTTTTTTTTTATTCCTCTCCTCCACCTCTTCTATTGTTTTCCCTCGAAAAGACCAAAAGTCCAAAATCAGACCATCACATTTGAGTTTGGCCTTATAGGCCTGATTTTGGACTTTTGGTCTTTTCGGGGGAAAACAATAGAAATGAGGAGGAGGTGCTGGTGGTGGTGGAGGAGGAGGTAGAGGAGGAGGAGAAACAATGAAAATGAGGAGGAGGAGGAAGAGGAGGAGGAGAAACAATGAAAATGAGGAGGAGGAGGAGGAGGAGGACAACCAATGAAAATGAGGAGGAGGAGGGAAAACAATAGAAAGGAGGAGGAGGAGGAGGAGGAGGAGGAGGAGGAGGGAAAAGAAATAGAAATGAGGAGGAGAAGGAGGAGGAGGGAAAAACAATAGAAATGAGGGAGGAGGAGGAGGAGGAGGAGGAGGGAAAAGCAATAGAAATGAGGAGGAGAAGGAGGAGGAGGGAAAAACAATAGAAATGAGGGAGGAGGAGGAAAAACAATAGAAATGAGGAGGAGGAGCAGGAGGTGGAGGAGAGGAATAAAAAAAACATTGAGGAGGGAAAATAATAAAAATTGTGGAGGAGAGGAATAAAAAACATTGAGGAGGGCAATAAAATAGAAAAGGGAGAGGGGTAAGTAAAACATTGTATTTTTTGCTAAAAAGAGCTAGTTTGTCTTTGCCCTCATTAATATGCACGATTTGCCCGCCAAAAGTCAGTGAACCGGAACTAGGACAATCACAGCAGCAGGAAATAGGACTTGCATAATTACATTACGCCTCCGTGATTTTAAGTCACAGACAAGTTTGACTTTACTCCTCAGACACTATGAATAAGCCAATAAAAACGTTTCTTATTTTCTAACTAACCAATCGAAAACGAAGACGTTTATCGACCTTAAAGTAACTAGAAATCCTTTGACATCATCCTATCTTAATGGCATGCATGACGTCATCGGCATTAATTTAAACGGATCATTCACCGTTTCTGGGCAACGTATCGTAAAGTACTCGATAAAAATCGTCTCGATTTAATGGCCTCTCGATTACGTATTCGCCAGTCCAACCGAAAACGTCAAATCGAGACTCGTTGCCACCTGTCACCTGTCGAGACACGTTAAAACGGGGCCTAAAACGTTTCTCGAAAACGTAGGGCAAAAAACGAGACTCGATTTTTCTCGAAAACGTAGGGCCAAAAACGAGACTCGATTTTTCGTTTTCTTAAAGATTTGTTCAAAAACTAACTCTGAGGGATTACACCATTAGAAAGGTATTTGCCGGGAGAGGGTAAATTCCAAAAAAATTAATTTATGTGCCAAAAATATCCTCTGAAAAAAAATAACCATGCACTGGCTTCAAAATATCAGAAAAGGGAAATAATGTAATGCCTTTTTTACTTGTAAGGGCAATGGCAATGAAAGAATTGAGTGTAGATAAGATTTCTAGGGTCTTCTGGGGTAATTCCCATAACTTTTACATGGTTCGCGCAATTCCACTGGGAAATCGTCAGATTAACCATTGTGAGGTGATTCAAATTTTCAGAGAACTCTTTTAAATTTCAGCAGGTCGTTCTTTACTATGTGAAAGTTAATAGTCATATTTATATTTTCAAGATGTTTGAAAAGTTGTTTGTTTTTTGTAAAAGGTAGGCACCCCTAGATAGAAAAGGTTAAAGATGGAAAATAAGATTGAAAAGACACCAGCAAATAATTACGACAACAACATTTTTGATAAGAAAGAGAAAAATTCTATTTGCATTTCAACTGAGGATAACATTAAAGGTTCTCACACAAATCAACTTAGCCAGCGGCCATACAAAAGAGGGGAAAAATAAGGAACAATTGATAATACTAACAAAAAAATTCATTTGTTGAAGCTTTTATCTTAACTATTGTATAGCCGCTCAATTCTAAGACTTTTACTTAGTTTCAAGGGTTCTGTTCATTCTAAATGATTAAGTTAATTGGTTACAAACATAGCTACAGAGTACCGTAAAATTCCGAAAATAAGCCCCGGGGCTTATTTTTTTCAAAGGCCCTTTTTCAGGGGCTTATTTTTGTAGGGGGCTTATCTACGGAGGGAAATTTGCGTTTCAAGATCGATTGGGCTAGCCTTATAGTTGAAGGTAAATTTACCGTTTTTGCTTTGTTTTGCTTTGTATTTGAGGGTAATTTTCCAAATACAAACCCCCGGGGGCTTATATATGGAGGGACGATTTAACGGAGGGGTTTTTGCGTCACCGGTTTTGGGGGGCTGATATTTGGAGGGGCTTATTTTCGGAATTTTACGGTATCCATATGCTACCTCCTACTTTTTTGGACTTAACCTTCTCCAGGCAAAATACCTTTTCTAGTTTTTGAACGATTCCCTACGAAAACGAAAAATCGAGTCTCGTTTTGGGCCCTACGTTTTAGAGAAAAATCGAGTCTCGTTTTGGGCGCCACGTTTTAGTTTAACGTGTCTCGTTTCTGAAACGAGTCATCGAGACAGGTGGCAACGAGTCTCGATTTCACGTTTTCGATTCGACTGCCGGAAACGTAATCGAGAGGCCATTAAATCGAGACGATTTTTATCGAGTACTTTACAATACGTTGCCCAGAAACGGTGAATGATCCATTTAAACTATGACATTATCCTATCTTAATGAGATGCATGACGTCATCTGCGTTAATTTATACCCCCGCAAGTTAATGAAATTCCCCCGCAAAAAACCGGAGTAAAACATCCCTCCTCTACCACTTACTATTCTCTCTATGTCCACCTTGCCTCTTTCTGTTTTGCATTTTATTCACAGTGATTCCGCCTTCATTCATGGTCAGCTTGCTTCCTCCTTTAGGACTTTTACAACTGGGGCTTAAAAGGAAAAAATAACTGGCTACGTTTCTGAATGTAATCACTTTATGCCAATGACCCTTCCGCGGTTTTTTCAACTTTCGACACGGAGCTGTTAGGGAAAATACGTCGGCACCAATAAAAAGAACGCCTTAACACAGTGTAAAATTGCTAAGTTTGAAAGTGATACTTCCTAAGCGAGCGAAGATATTAATAGCTCCGCAAAGTTGCTAAAGTTCAGACGTTTGTATGGTGGGGCCCACGCGAATTTCGGGAGCTCTATCTTCGTACGTTTTTTCAACAAATCACTTTCAAAGTTAGCAATTTTATTAATTTAAATGCATTCTTTTCAGCGGAGTTGAGGGATTTTTCCTAATAACACGTTCTAAAGTTAACTAAGATATTCTAAAGTGAAAAAATCGGCTGAAAATGGCCATTTTTGTTTATTTTTATCCGAAATTTCCATAAAATCCAGCTGATTTATTGCTTTTAATCGATATTTTTTACCGAGCGGGTCCCTGTCGGAAAGAAATCGTTTAATTTCGTGAAAAGTAGTCTTTTTTACTTTCGTACAAAAATTGCCTTCTTTTATTATTTTCAGAAGGGTCGCAGAAGGTTGGCAAGAAGTAGAACATGCAGTAACTTTTCAGCTGAATTACTTCGGCAGAAATATTAACTTGAGACACGTTTTTAGGCAGAGGACTATTTTTTACGTCCTAAAATTTACGTTGGTAATTCAAAATAGGCGAAAGGCTCAAGAACTATAAATCGAAGAAACCACCACTATGGTTCAGATGCTTCGGAAATTTCTGAAACAATTTTAACTGATGTATGGCGAAATGCTTCGGAAATTTCTGAAACAGTTTTAGTGTATTGCTAAACAAATGCTTCGGAAATTTCTGAAACAGTTTTTTAAGGCGAAGCAAATGCTTCGGAAATTTCTGAAACAGTTTTAATTTAATGTATGGCAAAGCAAATGCTTCGGAAATTTCTGAAACAGTTTTAATGTATGGCTAAAAAAAACATGCTTCGGAAATTTCTGAAACAGTTTTAATGAATGGCGAAACTGAATGCTTCGGAATTTTCTGAAACAGTTTGAATTTAAATTATGGCTTAAAATTAAAAGATGCTTCTTATCAAAAGTTTCTGAAACGGATGTTTCGGAAATTTCTGAAACCACTTTTTAATTAATGTATGGCTAAAATAATGCTTCGGAAATTTCTGAAGCTGTTTAAATGTATGGCTAAAAATGCTTCGGAAATTTCTAAAACCATTTTAAGGCATGGCTAAAATAATGCTTCGGAAATTTCTGATACATTTTTTACAGTTTGGTTGAAAAAAATTCTGGTACAGATTTGTTTTTCTTTTTTTTTTTTGCTGCCGAAACAATGTTTTGTCACTATAAGAACTCCTGTCCAGTGAATGTCAAAAGAAACGTATATTTAAAAAACGATAATTTTGCAACCACTGTCAGTCCTACATTGCTAGGGTAGAAAAAAAGTGACCTGAAATTAAACATTCTTGGCAAGACGTTCATAAGTTTCCTTCAAATATTTGTACGTTCCCAGTTGAAGTTTCCCTCCGCTATCAAATTTAAAATCCACTAGAAGTAAACAGGCTATTGGTAGCTTGTCTTCCCAAACATTTCCATCTCGCAGTAACCACGGCTGCCATTTTCTTCTCCAGCTGCCTTTCTAGTACTGAATCTTGAATTTATCGTCGTGGATTTCGAGTACTTTTCCAATCACTGGAGCTTTTGAGTAGTTTTCGATGCTCACAGCAACGTAAACACCCGTTTGAAGAGATTCCTCTAGGTTGTCATTGTCTACTTCAGCGACACGTGACAATAACTGGGCTCGACTTTGGTAACGCCCAGTGTACATCTACAAAAATCAGACAATTCTATCATTTTAGAGTTTTGGATAGAAATCATACGACATTATTAAAATTGCAAGTCTAACTACTGCAGTAGGTCTATAAATTTTGGAACTACCATTTTCGATATAACAGGAAAAGGTCGGTTGTTCTTTAAAACCCGGAGATACAGTCAACTCCCTTTATAGCGGACACTGTAGGGACCTTAAGTTAGTGTCCGCTGTAGCGAGAGTCCGTATTAGCGGGAGTTTATTTCAGTCAAATGTCTGTAATTTATTTTTGCCCGGAATTTATCTGTTGTCCGTATTATCGAGGTGTCCGTTATAGCGGGGTGTCCGCAAGGCAAGAGTTGACTGTAATCGGCCGAGGGAAATCACCATCCACGGAAAACACTATCATATTTTTGTATACCTGCGGTACTTCAGTGAGCTGCCCCACCACCATATCTTCAAGATCTTTAGGAGCAGCTGAGGGTCTTTGAGGTAAATCAGCAACTGTACTTCTTTCGTCATCCAAACCCTGTTGCTCTTGTGGCTCTTCCTCTCTAACCGCGGTCTGGCGTCGTTTGATTGCTTCAACTTCATCTAACAACCAGACATGAGGCTTCTCAGTGGCAGAAAACAGGCCCTCTTTGTCGGCGAGAAAGTCTTTCCACCATTTCTTTTCCGTAAACACCCTTGAACTGAAGTACTTCGGTATGTCTGATCTCAACTTTTCTAGATTGATTTTGTCTGAAGAAGGTGCGATAATGTCGGGAACATGCGCTGGCAAGTCATCCTGCAATATTTCCCATTATTGAAATTTTTATCACTGATCAGAATGTCAAAACATTTTATTCACCTAATTTATTTTTTATACATATGAAGCGGTTATTAGAAGGTCAAGAGAGCAGAACCGGATCACTACAGGAACTGAACTTGTCAAACCTCACTTCCTGCTAAAGTTGTCTCTGCCATTCGTGTTTAATTTAAATTATAATAAGTCTTCGCTATTAGTACATACTAATCGAATATGAAAAGCCCATACAGTTTCGACGCGAATAATTTCAGCCTGGTCCCAGGCTTGTTGATACTATTGTTTAATAACTCTTAAGCCAATTTGATTTGTATTGGGGTTACGGAGGTGTACGCGTGACTCAAATAAACCTATTGATTGGCCATTTTGAAAAAAAAATGATTTTAAAACGAATTTCTTAATTCTTAACACAATCACACCTGCAAAATTGTGATGCAGTCATCAGGATTCCGGCTTGGTTTCCACTCCTTGTCCCTCGACCAATTTTTGTACCTTAGTACAACATCCCCTTTCGAGTTATCCTCCAAAACGAAACTGTGAGGGTTACTGATATTGTGAATGTCAATCCTTGCAGGCGCTATCCAAGTACGAATATCAAACATGACAGTCAATACCTCGACAAAAGGTGTTGGGTTGTAAGCGTTCCTGATTGCGTTGATTAGGTCTAAATAAATGATACAAATAGAATCATTATTATTTATATTACTATTAACATTATTTTAGGTTTTTGGACAGACACTTTCTCAAAGTCCTGATAGGGAGGCCAAAAATAGAATTTGGCCTTGTATGAGGCTATGTGGACCTCACACTAGCCTGCGAACCGCAGACGCATTTCCGGTCGTCGCTTCTCTCCCTCCTCTTTCGGAGGGAGAGAAGCGACGACCGGAAATGCGTCTGCGGCTCGCAGGCTAACCTCACACATGGTGAATAACGCATATACATTACCATCAAGAGTGAGAATAGATTCCCTAATTCTACTAAAAAATTGTTCCACGTCCTCGTGGGTGTGTCCGACCACGAGAAAGTCTATTTTCACCTGCGAAAAAGTAAAAAAGGAGCCATTTACCCGCCAAAAAATAGGAAAGAAGAAATGCTTGCTACTTTGAAATTACCGAAAAAATGGCTATGACAACACCCCCTCATATCTCAGTGCCAAGATGGCGTCCAAGTTTAAAGATGTTACCAGTGAGTGATGTCGGGGAATTTAATGTCGCTGTAGATAACATAAATTAACGAAAGAAAAAAAAATTAACAGCAAGAACAGCAAGAAGGATTCTAAAAAGGTGTTTTGACGAAAAATGCAGAAAATTATTAGCAACTCATGCTTTAAACTTTTCAGTGCGTGGCCTGAGTTCTCTAAACGAACCAATGGCTCCTGACAATAAACAATTTAAAACTTATGACTCAGTGAGCGCTATGTGAGTGACATCATATATTAGGTAATCAAAAGGCATATTCATGAAAATAAATAAATTTCAATTGCCTTTGTCGAAATTCCTTTAATTTCGCTCGCCAAAATTATTTCCTAGTTTCACTCGTCATCATTTAATTACACATACAACTAAGGCTTTGTGGACTACCAACAACACAATGCATCAATATTTAACCCGTAAGGCATCCGGCAGCTATAATGAATTTTTAAATATATTGCTTAATGCCTAATAATCCGCCTTGGATGTTGATTACCCTCTTACCTTTCTGATAATAAACTTTGAATAAACTTTGACGTTTCGTTTGTTCTTATTCTCTTGTTCTAGTTCCTTTCCAGGGCTTGCCTGACCATAGAAGCACCACGCGAGAGAGTCCTTTGATTAAATAACCCCTTCTCACAGCTTATATTTTTGGCTGCACCTTTATTTGCCAGCACAACGCTCACTTTCTTGTCAAAAAATTGACTTACAGATGCTCCCTGAAAACGAAGCTGTTTTCTTATGTCATGTTGTCGTGATTCCGGAATGTTAGAATCAAAGTAGAGGAACACTGTTTCACCGCTGAATATATTCTCAGTTATAAGGCTTTCTGAAGAGGTAGCGTCGTCTGTAAACAACAAAACACCTCCAATGAATACTTCACCACATTTAGCTGACTGAATCAATGCTAACTTATCGATCAATTTTCTCCAAACTATCATTTAATCTTACATGTACTTCGATTTCAAAAGTTATTATTATAACAGTATGACTCGGGGTGCATCTGGCATTTTTTGCTGACCCCGAAAGTTAGTAAACATGGCGAAGATTCTACTCTTAATAGCTAATAAAAACATGTAAAAAAAAACTGACAATAATAGATAGCATACTTACTCGTAGCGTCTGTGGTCATAGAAAGTTCATCTTCAAACTGAGGATTCAAGTCACGTTGGTCTTCACTTAGCTCTTCCAAGGGCTGGCATTCGAGATCAGTTTGACGTCTCTTGTGATAGCTTGAGAGTGAAGCTACACAGGGAAAATCTCCACTTTCTGAAGCGGCGCTTTCACTTCTTGCTAGGGGTTAAAAGTGTAACATGCAAAAACGGTAATGATTAAATCAGTACACTGACTGCAAAGTGTAAGAGTTTAAGGGAGTAAAAAAAGGCAAAGATTCTCAAACTTTAGCTAATATAAGACACTTACTCATATCGTCAATGGTTATAGACGAATGCACATTTTTACTCTGAGGATTCACTTCGCTTCGGCCTCCACTTTGCTGTTCCAAGGGATGGCATTCGAGATCAGTTTGCGGTCTGCTAAGATAACTTGAGGTTGATCGTCTACCCGGCGACAACTCCCCACATTCTGAGTCGCTCTCACTGTCTGGAACGCATACAGAGCTAGACGAAGCAGGGCTAATAACAATCTTTGAAGGAGGCTTTTCCATAAATTTTCTTTTCAACGGGGGAGAAAAATAGCTTCCCGTGTCGGGCTCATCGAATTCGCTTGAAAAGTGTGACACCGGGAGAAGAAGGGTCAGGCTCATCTAGCTCGCTAGTTCTCAGTAGATCCATCGCATTGGATCTTGAATCAATTTGCTTTGAGCCTCTATTGAATAACGTTAGCGAAGTATCCACTAAGCACCGGGGCAGATCAATAACTGAATCAATAATCTAATCAAGATAACTGGAGGAAAAAGAACATCCAGATATCGGTGCATTTGAATTCATTTAACGGAAAGACTTCGGGGCCAACACCTAGAGGCGGCAGAGATGTTTGCGGTTGTTATCTAGCAGCGGAAACACCTTGGGACCAACACCCAGAGGCCGACACCACAAATGTCAAGTTTTAAAAAACAAAATTCTTTCTTTTTCGCGCTGGGGTTTTCTTTGAGACCGCCGACGTGAGTAATCGGAAGTATACCTCAACTCATCGTATATATTAACGGTACTTTCTCTGCAGACGCTGTGAAAAGAAGCTCGTCGAAACGCGTTAAAGTCATCGTTGAAAAGATATTCCAAAACTGATTGAAAATGGCAAGAAAAAGCAATAATAGCAGCAGTTCTAGACCAGATCCCGGAAAGTGGTGGATTGAACGTGAAAATGACGATTTGCGTATTCGCAAAAAAAGCGGACCCTTAAAAGTAAGAAACAAAGAGATGGCGAATGTTACAGATATCATCGAAGGCTCCGACAGTTCGACCATTAAGGTAAGTATGAAGAGGGTAGAAACCAAAACCACATGTGATGGCAAGAATATATGTCACTCTAACTTTTTTAAATTCTGTACCGTTACCTATCAGTCGGGTGAAACCCTTTGCGGAAATTTCTTGGATCTTTCGAAAAGAAATTTTCATTTTAACTTCTTCGTTTCTTTCTTTGCTTAGTGCCGGCCACGAATCCGGTTTTTGATTTTGTAGTAAGAAGTAATAATATGTCTGTATTTTCATTGAAAACCGGAATGAAATTGTTATACCAATTTTTCCTTGCGATAATTATCTTTTAGGTTGTTTTCGCAAACCATTAGAGACCAGTCAAGCTTCAGTTAGCACTTTTCGATTTCAGTAAAAATGACTTCTGTGCGAGGTTTAAAAATTTTACAGTGTTCAGTGCAAAATTTCAGGGGAACCAGGTCTCTGTAAAATTGGGTGACAGTGACATCTCCGCCTTCCTAATCTGCAGTGACGTTACTACTTTAACGCATACTTCTTTGAGCCAAACTGTTAAGAATTTTCCAGGCTCATCGCTTATATTTCCCAACTTGCCAAAGGTTAGTAGCTTTTTAAAAAATAAGTCTTAACAAGTGTCAGCCTGAAGTGAAAACAGGAAGCTAAGAGCATCCGGTCAACTGCGTATCTCTAATAACTATAGACACCTCCTACATTCATGATTTGTTAGCAGATGTCCGCATGCTACACTGTAGCTAACTCAAAACGGCAAGGAGTTCCTCTCATAGTAGAATACAGTCAGAGAATTGCTCGTTCTTTGTATTATGCATAATACTGGCACTTGAAAATCGGGGGAAAAAAGGATGATTTAGCAGATCATGTGTTGAAATTAATAAAATTTGATTTTATTAATTGATAGCACTGGGAAAAAAGTTCGATTGAAAAAGCCTTTAGAAACATCAAGGCCATCACCACCAGGTACTACAGCACTGGCTATTTCCGTATCGTGGTATTTCCGCATGACCCCAACCCATTTGGCCAGCTTTCTTTGGCAGTTGAAATAGCGAAGGCATTCGGGATGACTGTGAAGTCGCGTACTACCATGATACAAATAAAAGGTGGAAGGGTAATTATATTTTCATTAGTCGATCTTAGTTGTGTAGAGGTTTAGTAACTACAGGTAAATCGACGAAAAGAACAGCAATTTACAGTTGATTGTCACCCTTGAAGAATTCACAACGCTATGAAAATTCAATTGCGTTACAAAACATGTGTTTGATCTCAGACAATTCAGATCTCAAACAATTCAATTTCCCCCCAGTTATTTTCGTTTCTAATGTTACAGAAACAATTATTTGCACTGACTCGAACCCAGGGGAACCCAAAAAAGCGCCCATGCCTGGGATTCTCTAAAGCATTCGAAGACATAACTTGTGTGTGATTTTTTTTTCCAGTATCAGAGGATCAGTACTCAATCATTTTAATTTTAATTGTGTTTTAGAGGGAAGCGTCTTGACAAAAACATTACTACCATTTTGCGTGTTCAGCTCCACTGTGGACACAACCACGAGAGTCAAGAGGGGAGATTTGTTTTCATACAGCTTGAAAACATCCTCTAAAGGAGAAGCGACATCATGCAAACCCCGGGAGTTATATGGAGACTTAATAGAGTTCTATGGTGCAGAAGGAGGATGGGTCATGGATTTCTGCAGTGGATCTGGTGAGCTATTCGGCATATTCTTTCCTGTAAACATTTTTTTTTCTAAATTCAGCTTTCAGCATCCTCGACCAATCAGTTTCTGTTATAAGTTATTTGTAACAATTGCTGCCAAAAAACCCAACAATCTCGTCACCCGTTTTTACTGTCAATAAATTTAAATAAGAAGAATGTCATGATACGATTGTTATTTGTAAACAGAAATCGAAATTGGTTTCTTTTAGCATTAGACTGCTACCAGTCCCTCAGGATTGTGACGCTGGCGAGAACCCCCAAACACGCGAGGGGGAAGATGTTTACGCACAAAACATGTTCGCGAGAACCAATTTCGATTTCTGATTACAAATAACAATCGTATCATCCGCAGCTGACTAAAAATATTTGTTATGTCATTTCCAGGTTCTGCCGCCCTTGCAAGCTTAAAGAAAGGAAAGCACTGCTTAGTGTTTGATAAGAATGAGGAGAAGTTGCATGCAATTCGTGGAAATTTAGAGGAGGACTTTGCTTTTAATGAAAAGCCAGAGAGTAGTGATTAATTTTTTTGAATGGTTGAACGTTACTGAAAACACGCTTACATCCGATGCTTGCTTTTGTTTTTAAAAAATTTTCAATTTTTTTTTTGCTGTAATCAGGAATTCTTTGTAATGTTCATTGAGGATATATATCAATTCATATTGGACTTAATTTTGAGTGCTGTATCTATTTGGGACTTAAAAATTACTCAGTTATCTAACAGACGGAAATTAATTTGTACATGTACGATTTTTAATTTGGGGGACGCGCTAGAGTCTGTTAGACAAATTTTGTGATCCTAATATTTAAAAGGTAATCTAGAACAATCTGTATATAAAAACTGTTTCGAAAATTTCAGAAGCAACACTTTGTGACCGTTTTTAGGAGAAATCTGGAACAACCGAGGTTTAAAAGAAAGTGTTTCGGAAATTTCTGAAGCAATGCGCACGGTGACCGTCTTTTA
Organism: Porites lobata; assembly: GCA_942486035.1. Classification (NCBI taxonomy): domain Eukaryota; kingdom Metazoa; phylum Cnidaria; class Anthozoa; order Scleractinia; family Poritidae; genus Porites; species Porites lobata. The sequence continues at coordinate 518,038 of CALNXK010000162.1, forward strand.
AAGAAATCTGGAACAATCGTTGTAGAAACTGTTTCGGACATTTCTGAAGCAACATTTTGTCACCATTTTTAGAAGAAATCTGCAACAATCGTTATATAAACTGTTTCGGAAATTTCTGAAGCAACATTTTGTTACCTTCTTTAGAAGAAATCTGGAACAATCGTTATAGAAACTGTTTCGAAAATTTTTGAAGCAACGTTTTGTTACCGTTTTACGGTTTTTAGAAGAAATATGCAACAATCGTTATAGAAATTGTTTCGGAAATTTCTGAAGCAACGTTTTGTTATAGAAACTGTTTCGGAAATTTCTGAAGCAACATTTTCTCACCCTCTGCAAAAAAGTTCTGTATGAATCCATTAATAAACACATTTGTCGACCGGTATCTCTTCATTTTTTTGAGACTTAAATAAAGTGTTTCGGAAATTTCTGAAACATCATTTGACGCCGTCACTTTCAAATTTCTGAAGGAGCGATTACAAAAGACATGGGGTTCTTGAGATTTCAGTTAAGTTAAAAAAAGGCTCAACGCAAGTTATTTCAGCCGAAGGTGGAATTTAACCGTCAGAAGTGACCCTTAATGATTAAAATTCAGACGAAATTTTCATATTCGGCAAGCATTTAAAACAAGTCTCAATTTTCAGCTGAATATTTTTCGGTTTAGAATATCTTAGTTAACTTTAGAACGTGTTTAATTTGGCCATGCCATAAGATAAAAAAATAAAAAAATAAATAATAATAATAATAATAATAATAATCCGAGGAAAGGTCTATTGCTCCGCCATGAGTGAAGTGAACTCACTGAAGTAAAGACTGTTTTTTTGTATGTCGGAAAATTCCCAGACGATCGGGGATTTTTCTTTTTGCCGACCATCTCAGATTCTGCCTATATATCGGATAAAGCCTGTTTTTCATATGTCGGGAAAATCCCAGACGATCGGGGATTTTACTTTTTCTCGACCATCCCAGATTTTGCCTATATACCGGATAATCGCCAGAAGACTGTCCCAGATTCTCCCTATTATGAACTTGGCGGGAAATGGAAAGTGTGGAAAAAATCGAGTCTTGAACAAAAATTTAACAGCATTTATACAGCAACATTGATGCACACGAGCGTATGCTGCGACGTTCTCAATAGACGATCGGGGATTTTACTTTTTCGCGACCATCCCAGATTTTGCCTATGTATCGGATAATCGCCAGAAGACTGTCCCAGATTCTCCCTATTATGAACTTGGCGGAAAATGGAAAGTGTGGAAAAAATCGAGTCTTGAACAAAAATGTAACAGCATTTATACAGCAACATTGATGCACACAAGCTTATGCTGCGTCGTTCTCAATACATCTTTGTTCTTGCACCCGTCAATGCAAGGTTTTCCATTCTGAAAAAGCAGAGGCCAACTAAAAATACCATATCATTCTTCTTCCTTCTTGGGCAAGAGATTGGAGATAGCAATGACTCGAATTTTCGAGAAACACCATGTTTATTTGTGTTTATTTAGGATAGGGGGACTGGAGCCCAGCAAATAGGAGATTGGTAATGTGCGAAATCCATCGCCGACGTCCCCGATGGAAAAATGTGAATTTCATTTGTCGGGAATGATCGCCGACTATCGCAGAAATCTGGGACGCGTTGGGAAAATGGGAACGCTGTCGATTCTCCAGATTTTTTCCCGTCCATCCCAGACGATCGGGAATATCTAAAATTTCTAGTTTTCATTAGTCGGCAAAATCTGGGACAGTCGGGAAACAGTAAAATCCCTGATTGTCTTGTATTTTCCCGACATATATAAACTAGGCTAAGGAAAAAGAGTAAGTGAAGAAGCAGCGCTTTGAATAGAGTTAATTAATAAGTTTTCTTTTGGCTGAAGCAGCTGAGCTCACTCTCTGGGAAGGAGTTTCCTTTTTTCCTTATATTATTACTTTTTTGTTTTTACATAACAACATCAGATATATTGCTTCAAATCAATTACAGCATCAAAATGAGGTAAGTTCTTGACACTGTGGCTTTCGAACTTAATTTTTTGCTATCCACACTCGCAAGGTTAAGTACATACATCCTTTTCTAAGCTTTTCATGAAATGCTGAAGTAAGCTGGGAACCGGAATCTTTCTCGAGTAGCTTTTTTACTTTGTTCAGATGTCGTCGGGGTTTTTTAAAAAAAGTTGGTCGTAAGTACGCCTTCTGATTCACTTTAGTTAACAAAGCCTTTAATTTATTCCCTGGGTAGGTTGTAGCCAGCGAACAGGCTCCCCTTTTAACCGGAGAGAAAAAGAAAATCGGCAAACGAAAGCAAGCCTAGCGTAGGTTGGGGGAGAAAAAAGGGGGGGAACCGTTCAACTTTGTTTATATCATGATCTGATTGAACAGATCGCTGACTGTTGACAAGTGAGTGATGAATGTTGACCAAAAATACCCTTTCGATTTCTTAATGTTTAATGCAAATTTCCTTTGGTGGAATAGAATCTTCATTTTTAAACAAAGCTATTGTCTACATTTGAGGGATCTTAATAGTCGATATTCGATGGATGCATTTAATATTTACATATAATTGATTAATCCACAAAACTGCCTATACAGTCCATGTCTACATTGCTTGCAGTTCAATAGGTTGGTCCCGCCTTACTGGACACGAAGTGTTTTTGCAGAAAACCTCCTTCAAAGGTCTCCTGAATCCTGGCAATCTAATTGCGTAGATCACTGGATTCAATATAGAATTAAGGTGATAAAATGTTGATGCTATCTTCATAGGTGTGAACTTAATCCATAAGAAACGGTCTGAACTTATCGAGATACACATAATTATTGCCCAGGGAAGAAGAGTAAGTGTGGATGCAGCACTAACTATGAATAAAGTTACTGAAAGTTTTCTTTCTGCTGACATAACTGACCCTAACTGCTGGACATGAGGTTTTCTAATAAATTTTGACATAATTATAACATAAGATGTTATTAGTACTGCAAGGGTAAGACAATATAAATTACCCAGGGGTATCGATCTGTAACATGCTTTTTGTATTGTTCTTGTAATTCTGTAGTTTTGAGAACCCTCTGACGAAAAAGAAGTTGAACGCCAAAACCGTTCTTCAACTGTGTATCAACCCTGATAGCTATCAGGTTGGAACACAGACGATTGCTGCTACCTTTGAGATTGACCCTAAGTTTAGCAACCAGGAGATTGAGTGGTCTACCAAGCAACGTGGATCCATCATTCTGTATGGACTTCTGGTTAAACTCGATGAAACTGATTGAATTTCAAATAATTATTGTAAGGCTATTTCGCCAATAATTTTCAGTTTTTCTTTTAAAAGGGCAGCAACTCTGTACTTTTGATCACTTCGTATTCAGGAACGGACTGAGGATTTTGTGATAGAGGGGGCCTAGAGATATATTATACAGTGGCAATATATAGTCGTGATAGCGCCCATCAGGACTGCGAACGGCGCACTTTTCTAGGGAGTTTCCGGCGCACGCTCCTCCCGGAAAACATCTGTGATTGAAGTTCTCTGATATGCAATCCAGTGCATAAATCTAGCAAATGCCTGGATTCCCTATCGAACATGTAATGCCGAAATATTTAATAAACCACAAAAGCGGGGACCGGGGCTACCCGCGGCCCACCCCTAAATCTGCCCTTGGTATTTATACTCAAAGAATGTCGATACATTCTCTAGTAGTGTAAGATTAATGGCGAAAAAACGACGATTTTTAATATTCGTTTAGCACTATCGATTTGCATAGGAAGTTTTGCTTTGGACTTACAGGATCCCTTATCAAAATTTCAAAAGTCAGTTTTCTTAGTTAAGATCTTGCATATTTTACCAAAAGTAGTCCAAAGGCATCGTCCTTTGCATCAAGTGAAGGTAAAAAAAAAAAAAAAGAATAAACAAACAAATAAACAAATAAAAAGCGTCAACGACGTACAGCAACAAATTTCGTTCACTCTTGAAGCTGTACCAGCAGAAGGTCATAGAAGTGGGCGTTGAAAGATGGTAATTTCGGGTCTAAGTGCAAGGTGGCAAGAATTTCAGTATTGGCAGACATTCCAGAACTTGTCATTCCCCTGAAATCTCAAGTCATTTAAGGCATGGGCCCCTAGTTATTTAGTGAAAATGTGAGGGGGTAGTCACTTTTTTTCTTTGTCCTTCATGTTTCTATTGATTGCACAGCTGTAAGTTCATAAGCTATATTATCATTTCTTTGCTTGGCAATGTTAAGATATTTTAGAAGAAAGGTCTGATAATAATCGCCATGATGGATATGTTAACAGAAATGCCGATCCCCCTGACTGTCCGTTTACAGGAGTGTCCGTCAGGAAAGGAGAGCAGGAGAAAACGTGCAACATTATCAAGTGATCCTTAGCTATGTTGTAATTTTAACACGAATTCTTCATATAGATCTTTTATTTCGCTAGATAGGTGTGTAACTTCGACTTTATCGACAGATTAGTCTTAATTGGCGCCCTTACGACAATCAATCTATACTCGCACGCGCAGCAAATAGACCCTTAAGTCTGCATCCTTGCAACAAGTTGTTTTTTTAATAAAAGCTTTGTAAATTAATGTGTTTGTCTTTCTCTGTTATTCTCTCTACCTTTCTGGAGAGCTGTTTCAAGATCGTGATACCGAGATACAATACAGATTTAGAATCACTTTCAAGGCAAATGAATAACCTTAATTTGCACCAAACGACTAAGCTTTACTTTCAATGGCCATCCACCGTTCACTATATCTACACAAAATTAGTAGCTTTTGCCAGTTCCATTCATTAGAATTATTTAGGACCGTTTGTTTCAGTTGTCGACTGGAATCTTACATTTCCTATAAATAATGGTAAGGAATGAGTGGAGTCCATTTCGGTCTGTAATCTTACGAGTGATCAATTAACAAAATCAGCGGACGACTGCATAGAGGGAGTCCGATTTGTTTAATCACCAGCGTTATTACAGACCAAATGAGACGACACGAAGCTTTCTGTTACCAATTAATCATAACATAACTATAACGAAACTTTGTGACAATTCAACCTTTTCTTAAATTAGAACACAGGATACTCCACTCAAGTGAGCGCCCGCGATGGCGCATAGTGTCCAATCAGATTTAAGATTTTATTATTATTATTATTATAATTTTTTTTTTTTACAGTTATAATTAGTCTCTAAATTCTAAGAAAACATATTGTAACTAAAACAGCAGGCAGTAAAACTATCAATAAACACCCATTTAACAATTCCCTAGAATTTCATTTCAAAACGGGTTCAAAGAGGCCCCTAACCCTTGGGTCTCTTTTTTAGTGATGTTTACCGCCCACTACATTTCTAGAAGGTCAGTGGGTAGGGCCCGTCCTGTAGATGAAGTATTTTTGCAGAAAAGCCCTTTCAAAGCTCTCCTGAACTGTCGTAATCTAATGGCATAAATGAGTGGATTCAAGACCGAGTTTAGGTAATAAATCGCAAGTATAAAGGTTGTAACATTTATGAATGGTAATAATTGAATCCTCAAGTAACCTAAACGTAGAGAAACACAACTTGTTATTGCCCATGGAAGAAGAGTAGCTATAGAGGCTGCGGTGACTGTTAATAATGTTATGGAAAGGTTCCTCTCCACTAGAATAACTGAGCTAAACCGCTGGGCATAAGGCTTGCTTAAAACCTTTGATAAAATGATAACATATGCTGCTGTAAGAAGTGTAACGGTAACGAAAGTATAGCTTACCCATGCACCTCGAGATGCAACCGGTTCATTTATTTCAAGAATGACAAATACAGAGCTAAAATGAAGGACCCAAACCAACTGCAAAAGATAATCTTACAGTAAACACGTTTCCCGACCAAGCAATGGTTAAATGGATAAAGTGTGGCGTGCAGTCGCTCTAAAGAAATTAATGCTAGATTGCCTACTGAAACTATATAAAAGCTGTCAATGATCGCCCTCCAACAGTTTCGCCAACTGAGACCATGTTGCGGTCCTTGTAGACCATTTTGGTACACAGGTCCCGCCACAGCTCCAACCAGAAAATCAGCCACAGTTTGGTTTATTACTATGTATGTACTGCGCTTGCGTAGACGGCGACTTCTCGCAAAAGCGACAACCGTTAAGGTGTTGATTATAGATATAAAACAAAATTCTGTAGTCAGCACTGCAAACCGGATATCCTCTACTTCGTCAGGCATCCTTTGATTAAAGGGGCATTCTTGTCAACCTTGCGCTTGTAACATTTGATTGTTTCCAAATGGAACCTTCGACAAAAACAAAATAAGTTCGAGTCTAGGTATCCAACGGCAAAAGTTTCTGACCCGCTTGCTCTCATTATCGTGTTGGCTCGGCTCTTGCCTTTAAAATTTTTGTTGTGTTTGTATGAGAAGCCAGGCTGACGAGATCCCATTGGCTCGAAACGAGATCTCAACTAGTGGGTTAGCCCGTCCTCTATGCAACACAACGACTATATTTGACGAGGAAACAAGGAGTGAGCCGAGCCATCGCAGTAAAGGCAGGAAAAAGGAAAGTAAACTCCCGATTTTCCTTGAATTCTCACAAGGAAAATTAGGATGGGAAGCAGATGGAGAATACTGAACTTTCCATGATTTGCCGTTTCGTAAAATTATTGGTAAATGAGGTCAAATTTCTTGCCGTGAAAACTGGTTGACTTGTAACTTGCGCCAAAAGTAATTCATATCCGGAGGATCATCTGCAAATGTAAACATGTGTGTAACGTAAATATGTTTCATGCATCTTGTTGATGCCAGTTTCAACGCAATCCCCATTTTAAGCGACTTTATGCCAGTCCAAAATCTAACTTTTCTCAGTTTTGAAGGCATCTTTTGACAGAACCTTTACCTGATATTCTGACGGATTTCTTAATTCTGTTTTTAAAATCCCGTGTTGACAATCTTGAAGAAGGATATACTATTTACGCAGGTGTTCTGTATTTGCATAATGGCTTCTTGCAGTGAAATTAAAGATTTCGAGGTTTCCTTTCCTCCACATTGTGAAACCCAAAGGAAACGGAATATAAAGCTGAAGATATCAATAGGGAACTCGCTCACCCGTTATTCGACGTTTAATACATAAAGTCTTATGACGGTGTCAAAGGTCGGTGCGCGACTTGTAGGAAACCAATGTCACGATATCATGCATGGAATCATAGTCGCTGTATAAAACAATTGCCAAAATTGCCGTTAACTTTAAAAATAACATAGAGGCAGTGACTTTTGTTTATTACCAAACTAAATGTCACTTGCACTTATAATTTTAGACGCATTTTAAACAAAAGTAATACGTCTTTTTGTACGGTACTTTCTCACAGTATCAATATGGCGGTCGTCTAAAAATCCGCCAATTAGCAAACTTCGGGGAGGTCGTATCAAGATCCCAAGGAAATGAAAAGAGGACATAAAACATCTATCTTAAGCTGTAGAGAAAGCTTATTCTGAAGATTTATTTTGGAGAACCGGCCGGATTTTTAGGCAGGTCTTTTATATCACTTCAGAGCCATTCAGAAAAGGCAACGAAGTGCGTTCAACGAAAAACTCTCCACGGGTCTTATAAAGTAAATAATCTGTCAATATAAACAATATTTAATTTACCAAGGGGCAAGCTATTTCTTCAAGGTAAGAAATCAGTTACAGGCGTTATCCCGCTAACTTGAGAGAGTCACGAACATAGTGAAATTTCGGTTCATCAAAGAGGTCATTTTGGTTCAAAACGGACCCAACCGATTTTATTTAATTCTCCTAATAAACGCAAAAATTAGACCAAACTAGCCCTCTTTTGCTAACTACGATACAATACTCTATCAACGTAAAACGAATTTTGAGCTGTGTCCGCGATTTTGAAATTATCTCCGATTCTTACTGACATTGACTCTTGAATTCACAGCTGCCTTAAGTTTTATTTTCTTCTGAAATTAAAAAAATAAATAAATAAATAAAAATAAAACAGTTACTTACATTTTGTTTCTCTTAAAGGTGCAAGTGATGACTAGGAACAGATTGTATAACTCGGTCTGTAATACTCCTCACTCAGTTATAACACCTTGCAAGCTCAAAGCATATAAAATTTAACAAAAACGCATCGATAGGAATATATACCCTCAATGAGCTCCGGCCTTTAGATGAGATCATTAAAGGTTTGTCATGTTTACCACTAAGATCATTAAAAGTTTGTAATGTTTACCACTACAGAATGATCAGAATGGTATTAAATATGGTAATAATTTTTAATAATAATTTTCAATCAAAATATGTTCTATTTATCCACTGAAGATATTCTTACTCCAAAGCAATATGGCTTCCGCCCTGCTAGTAACACTACTGATTGTTTTATTAGTAGATTTAATAGAAGAAATTACCGCCACTCTTGACAAAGGAGACTATGCAGTTTCCATATTTTTAGACTTAAGCAAAGACTTTGATACTGTAAATCACCAAATTTTATTAAACAAGTTGTAAAATAACTTATTAGAGAAGAGTAAATCGAGAAAATAATTGGTTTCGACATGGATAATAGAAAGACTGGATAGGAAACTTATGTCACGTAGGCTGATTTCTTATCGCGGATTGGTTGGTTCGTGCTCCAAGATGGCGTTGGATGGTTCCATCATAGTGGAGATTTGTGGCGAAACGATGGCGAAAATGTGGCGCAAACCAGTCGAAATGTAGGGTTTCTTTACCTACATGTTGTTCTTTTTCGGATTTTTTAGTGGTACTTTAATTTTTGGTGGGTGTTTTTTCTTTCGTTTGTTGTCTTACGACGATGGCGATCCTTCAAAGCCACACTTGAACCTTCAAGGTAAGCACTTCTTGTTGTTGTTTTGTGTTATTTGTCCTTGTCTTTGAGAAAATTGCGTCCCAAAAATTGACTTTACCACAGCCATATTTAGTACACTTGGCAACTGTTTTGGGACGCCTTTGTTATGAAGGTTTCTTCTTGTTTCTATTCTTAACTACGATTGACAGATGTTTGAAGGATGGAATTGTGGCATAGGCATAGTTACAGACTGAATGCTAGCTGCTATTTTTCAGTCATAAATTTCATTTGAAAATGGCTGAAACTAACTACGTTCGGAGCTGGCGCCGAGCAAGTGTACGCACACGGTGTGTAAAGTTCCAATCGACCGACAGGTTTGTGTTTAGAACTGTTTCGCTCAAGTATTGTTCGTGAAGCAGTATAAAATGTTAATTTCGCTCATCTTTTAATGTTGAAATAAAACTACTATATTACATATCCAGTGAATACAATCGCCTCACGTCGCTCCTCGCAGCTTGTATTCGAAGGCACTGAAGAGACTCGAATAAATTTTGTACTTTTCCCTTACATAAACTATAAATAATTGTTGCATCAATGGGAAAACACCTACTGACATTTTAAGTGTTGTTGTTATTTTTTAAACAGTGTTTTAAATTTCCTTTTGTTTTTCTTTCTTGTAGGATTTGCTGAACACACATAGTCAATGAAGACAGTAAAATTGTGGTCAAGTACTCTTCTGAGAGGTCACAAATCAATCAATCTTTCTGTATTAAACAGCAACAAAGTTGCTTTTGTCATGCATGAGAGCCAGAAGGTGGCATCTAAATTATTTATGATCAGAAACTTTATTTATCACTTCTGAAGTGTATTTATTATTTCTTTGTGATTAACTGTGTTTGAGGGTCAATGCTTGTATTAGCTACAGAGTCATGTGTTTAAGTTGGTTAGTGTTCTTCCCGGAAACGGTGTATATCTGAATCACATTGTTTTTCAAAGCAAAGATGGACTTGTTTAGCACTATTATTGCATTCCGTTTTTTAGAGATCCAAAGCAACAATGTACCTGTAGATGATAAACCTTACCAAGGTATATTTTACTCAAAAACTTAAACTTTGTTTCATCCCAAAAAAGGTCAGTATTTCAAAGATAATACATTTCTAGGTTTTATTAAGCCTTATGGAAGACAAGTGTTTCCTAATGAAAAAGAAGTGAAGGTTAACAATTAACCGTTGTACATATCATTTTTAAAAGCGTTGCAGTTCGCTTTTTCAAAGACCTGACTGAAAAGTACGTTGGATCACTGTTCATTTATACCTGAAAATTACAAAACAACTTGCTTCACAATGAAAATTGATTTGAAAAAGTTTAGAAACGGCGTTTCCATGGTGGTCCGCAAGCAAATTTCCTTTCTCTGCTGTGAGCTTTTCCCGCTTTTTTATATTTCTCAAATATGACTTCTTGACAATGGTTGTCCGTAAATAAAATTGAGGGGAAAATTAAACGCTTGTTTGAGCTAGGTACTTTTACCGCTAATAAAATCATTTTGTCAAGGGTTGTTAACTTATAAAATTTGACACTCGCTGAGCTTGTCGATAAAAGCAGAAAAGAAATCGTGAAAATCGTGATAAAAAGGGTTAAAATTATTTCCGGTTTTCTTGTGGTTTGAAGAAAATTAGGTTCTGCCTTTTTTATAGGTATTTTGTTGCCGTATACATGTAAATTTTCGCATACTTTTTATTTAGTTAGGTATTCCCGTTTGGTGCATAAAATTATCGGGCGCTGGAGTCATTCGTCGCTCTTACAAGTTTCATAATCATTTACTCTGTCTTTTGGCTCTATCCGTTTTGTACCCTCTAAATGGTAATAAAATCCATTGGCTATCCTGTACGGTGTGAATTCAGTCCATTTGTCACGGTCTGAACTTATCAAAATACAAGTAACTATTGCAAAGGGAAGAACAGTAATTGTAGAGGCAGCACTAACTATGAATAAAGTTACTGAAAGTTTTCTTTCGGCTAAGATGACTGACCCTAACTGCTGGACATGAGGTTTTCTAATAAATCTTGAAATAATTATAGCATAAGATGTTGTTAGCACTGCTACAGTAAGAAAAGTATAAATTGTCCAGGGGTATCGATCTGCGAGGGATGAATCATTCATGCGACTGACTTGTAGACCACATGCTAGAGTCAAAGCTCCGAACCAACTAAAAATGATAATCTTATAGTAAGTGCGTTTCCCAACTAAGCAATGCCTAAATGGATATAGTGTTGCGTGTAATCGCTCTAAAGAAATTAAAACTAGGTTACCCAGTGAAGCTATCCAACACATATCAGAGATTATTAAATATAAGACCCCGAGGCCTCTTTTCGGTCTTTTGTTTGGTATAAAAAACAGAATGGCTTCAGGTCCTGAAACGGCTGCTATCAGTAAATCAGCAACAGTTAGGTTCATTATCAAGTACGTGTTGCGCCTGCGTAGATAGCGGCTCCTTGCAAAGACGACGAGAGTGAAGGCGTTGATTATAAACACCATCATAAGCTGAGTAATGCACACTGCAATCCAGATGTCCATTGTCGCTTTAATAGATATCCTTTAAACGATTATTTCAGTACTGTTTTCCTTTCTATTTAAATAGGATCTGGAATAAGAAAAAATAATGATAATGAATTATTACAGAATAAGTACAGAAATAAAATATATAAGCAAAGGTCTAGTTATACAGAAACAAGTAAATAATAACGTGGCTAAGAACGAACAACGTTTCGGTATCATCTTGACGACATTTTCAAGTTCAAAATGATTGTTGATAAACTGAAAAAAAGAAGTTTGGCTAATGATTAGCAAAAATGAAACATACAAAGTCGCACGCTGAAAAGTTTTGCTCGATTTGAGTCCGATCGGACATTTAGAGAAAGTGTTCTAATGTTCTTGACAAACAGTTCCCTGTCCTTAAGGTGGCTCGATATAGTTATTCATAACTATTCTTGAGATTAACCGTTTTTTTATATGACCTTTTAGTTTCAAGATTATTGAAATATTTTAAGGCAGTAAAATAAGGGCTACAATTCGCTAATATTGTCAGAAATTTGGTTTTTACAACTGAGAGCCCTCATTATTCAGGGTATTGTCTCCAAGTTTCATATTTTCGTGTACAACAATAGCTAGCATTTTTGCATTTCTTAGATGCATTGTTAGTTACTGTTGTTCACGTAAAAATTAAACTTGGAGACAATACCCTTGAATAATAAGAGGCTTTCACTTGTAAACAGGAAACTTCCGGTAAAAAATTAGCGAATCGTAGCCCTTATTTTACTGCCTTTCAATATATCAATAATACTGAGACTGAAACGTCTCCTAAAACGACGTTTCATCGGCAAGAAACTCAATTTTTTCAAAAAATTCCATCTAGCGATTTAAAAATTATTTGCCAATTTGTTAAAGTAAACCTAAATGTTAACAAACCGCTAGCAAGAGCGCTTCGATACATAATAATTAAATCCTTCTTTCTAGCAATCGACTTGACCTATCTCTACGATCTTTCACACACATTTTTAAAGAGATTGTAACTACTATGAGGTCAAAATGCATGTCAGAAGCGCTTTGTTTTCTGCTGATAACGGCCAAACTACAGGATTAACCATTTTTTACTGTTCTGTTCTGTTTCTAATCATGAAAACTTCATCCCAAAATATCTCGATAACGCTCTTAAGGACGTTCGCAACGGCTACCAGCCCTATATGTGCTTAGACAGTTTTCTCAGCGCGCGCGCCTCGATGCATGAAGTGGTGTGATATTGCGCTATGAACTACGTGCGCAGTAGGGATGCGCAGAAACAATTAGCGCGAACGCCCTTAAAGATTTCACTTAAATCTCACGAACATCGATGCTGCTATCATTGGAAAAAGCTCCCTTGAATGATTTTGGAAAACAGTTCCCAGTGCCGAAAAATACTGCTGCACGTAAAATAGGTAATGTTGTCATTCCGTTGCTATGACAACTGCGATTTCATTGAAACCCTCATCAAAACAAGAGTTCATCTTTATATAATACAACTGTGCTCACCCCTGGCAATTTTTCCAAATCTTTGTTTATAGCAGTGAGTTTATTCTCAAACGTAGGAGATATTGACCTTGAATCTGACTGCACCGAGCCACAAGTTGGATTGTTTTTTGCACGAAATGTTGCTAATTAGGGACAGTTTATTCATAAAATCAAATTTGCAAGAACCTTTAAAAATGTTTTCTCATTGCGAGATTTGGGTCTAGAAAATATTTTTTCTGTTATTATTAAGAGACTGCTGATTTTTATTTTTATTTTTTCAATTCCGACATTTAGAGGTGCTTTTTTCTGTATTTATAATGGTTGTTTAAATTAGCCATGATGATACTTTAATCTTGACTTGCCTGGTAATATTCATCATGTCTTTCAAACCCTTGGCGATCAATCTCCAGTATACCCTCCTAATCAAAAGAACGTTTTATCTATGTAAAAGCTATTGGTGAACTAAGTAAATGCTAGAACAGCCAAGAATATTGCACCTTCAACCAGCAATCGAGGCATCAAGAATATATCACTAACGTACGGCAAAGGCGGAAACGACCAATAGGAGCTTTCTTTATGTTATTTTTATGTCGGAAAAAACACCTATGGGGACAGTTTAAAATCGTTTTTTAGGGAAGTAAAGTCTCACCCTTTCCTGATAAGATTATTTGGGGTGTATTAATGCATCCTGACACACCTAATAATAATAATATATTGAGTGACAAGAAGGGAGTTTTGCTGGGTTTCAAATCACGTGTCTAATCATGTACCCGAGACGTTTTTAGTGATATTCATACACACTCTATGCAAACCGTTTTTTACAAAACGAGGCCGAATTTTGTAAGTCACAAAGCTAACAAACTATAATTTAAGTGAGTCCATGAGAAATGAGCGGAGATCAAGAGAAGATAAAGGGGACAGAGAAGGCATCCCCCATACACACCCTGTTCCATAGGTAATTAGTCTGGAGTTATTTTTAGAATCGGGACAAAGTTACCTCGCGCGCTGAGTGGATGTTTCGTGGAGGTTCCGCATGACTAAACGCCGTGCAAAACATGTCGGGCGAAAGACAATGAAAGCGTAAAGAGATCGAGAGCATTTCTGAATATTGAAGCGAAATGAGTCGGTGTTCACCTAGGAAAAGGGAATCGCTAGACTCTTTAACAATCCGTGATATCAGTTTAACTCGAAGTTCTCGTACCCTCAGTGCTTTAATAAAATGAGAAATTTCGCCGGTCTATTGAAACCGGTCGTTTGTATAATAAAGCAAGTAGGACGCCAAGTGTTATTTTTGTTGAATAATAAAAGACTAATAAAAGAATAAATATCAAATCAAAAATTTCTCTCCTCAAACTGGAAATTATAGATGATCCTGAGAGAATATTCAGTGTGTTAAGGATTTCCCTGCTGTACTGTAAGCTCTATACAAGAGAGGAAGGGCGATTCTTTTTTAATTTCCGTTTCGCTGACACAGCTTTAGCAGAAATCTCTCTTTAGTCGTTTTCGTCGACAAAACAAATAGCAATATCGCTCTCCGCGTCTTCTGCCATTTGTTTCTGCGTTAATTCGTGAAGGACGCGTGGCTAGCTCTGAGCGTGGGTCATCCACGCGGAACACATTAGCGCTATGTGATTGGCTGTTGTGTAACCCCCATTGGGATCTATGGTCTTAAAAATAACTCGAGACGAATTACCTATGGAATAGGGTGTGTATACGGGATGCCTTCTTTGTCCCCTTTATCCCCTCTTTGCGGAGATATAAGCATTATTCGTAAGTTACATGCTTGATGACGAGATCACCTTTAATTTTAAGGGTAGCATAATATATTGTTATCCAAGCAAGTTGAAACAGTCTCAAAACGTTTATTTTAAAGTGAAAGGGAATTGTTACGATATGACGCCATTTTTTATACAATGTGCGAAACTGTTTTATAAATTTCAATTTTACTACAAAGCTTAAGTGCGATGTTTCATTAAAGTTGAGGCATGCAGCACACGCCGATTTCGAAAATGGATGGTTGCGTTGCGGACAGCCGCTTCTGTACCAGCCTTTTAGTGGCAGTATGAACATGCAACAGTTGTTCGTACCATCGATCCCGGAGTATAAATTTTTTCATGTCGGTACATTGTAAGCTATATGATATTTTTAATAGTAATGTAGATTAGCCTCACTTTCTCTACCGACATCGCCGAGCACAATAACTGTTAAACCGATTCCCTTATCAAGACACGAACCAACGCATGCACATGATTTGATTCTCCCTTTACCTTGTTTTACTTACCTAAAGCATTTTTTTGGAAACCCTGAACGAAAACATTTAGACGAAATTGAAATGTGCACCCATAATATCATAGCCAGCCTCCCTTTTTTAAGAAAATTCTCTTGCGACAAAAAAATAACAGCTGTATTTTCATTTGAACGAGATAAAGGAGAGAAAGCGAGTAAATTAAATCAAACTTACCAATAGTCATTCTTCTACCTTTTTCTCCACTTCAGATCAGAAAGGTTTGAACGATCACACTTAAAACAGTCTTGAAATACTCTGCCGGCATAAAGCGGACGCATTCGGTTGAATCGGTTGATAAACATTAGATGGCGTTTAGATGAGGCCATTAAAAGTTGGTGGTAATTGCGCCTACAGATCGATTAGAATAGTATTAAATGTGGTAATAAACCGATTTTCCGTTTTTATTAGTTACAGGCCTTATGCCGGATGGCAGTCGGTTTGACTTGTTTTGTCAGTCATTTGCATTAGTATGCAAACTCAAAATGAGACATTGAGGGGTGAATTGGAGAGCATGGTTTATAGCTACATGAATAACAGCAACAATAACAAGGAAAAAGTGTGGTTTGAATTTATCCTCATTTACTTTCAATTTTCTTTTGTTCTTAGGTATTTTAATCTATGCCAAAAAAGAATAAGGCTTAATAAAAACTGTTTGTCCAGAAATAAATAAATAATATGGCTTACTATGTTTTGTAGCATTTAAATGGCCTGTCTGAAGACAATAAGTCTCAAATGGGAAAAGTCAATAGAAAATGCCTACAGATCGATTAAAATGGTATTTAATGTGATAAAAAGCCTCCGTATTTTCTTTTGTTAGTAGTTACAGGACTTCTGTCGGATAGTCTGTCGGATAGTAGTTGTTTGACATGTTTTATTATTCATTTGCTTTAAGTAGAGGGGGTTATTGGAGGGCATGGTTTATGGCTACATGTATAACGGACAATAAAGGAAAAAAATAGAGTGGTTTGAATTTATCCTCCAGTTACTTTTTAAATTTTGAAAAAAAAAATATATTGCTTAATAAAAAACAGTTTGCGCGTAAATAAATATATCGATGAATTAATCAACAATATTGACGAAGCTTACCAGTTTTAAAACATTTAAATGGCCAGCTGCCTGAAGGCCACAAGTCTTAAACAAGTCAACAAACAAAACTTACAAAGTTCTGCATAAGAAACCGTCAGTTTTGAAGCGTTTTGGCCCTACTGCTGTACATTTTCTGAGGAGTTGCTTTTTATAAAGCAAAAATGTACATGACGTCGACGAAACTTAACAACAAAAAGGCCGCCATGTACGTGTCCCAATCAATTCCTTTGGGAGTTAATTTTTTTATTGTGTATATGCCTTCTTTAATGTCCCAAATTTGCACAGATGCTGATCACGTGAATGCAAAAGGTTTACTAAAACGAGGAACGGGGAATACGGGAAAGAAGCACGAGGAACGGGAAAGTAAAAAAGGGAACAAAACAGACAACTGGAAATGAGGCTACTGATAGGGTTAGGGTTCATGCTCGGTTTTGTTCCTCTTTTTCCAAAAAAAGCTGTGATTATCCCGTCTATACCTTGGTTAGCTTGATCAAGTGTTCTTCATCAAAAGTTCAAATGTATTCCAAAGAATGAATGCAAATGAACCAACCAAAGTGTTTCCCTTAACTTCTTCTTCGTTTTGAGGCAAGAAATTGTAAATGGTAAATATATCGAATACTAGTTTTCCTAGTTTGAAGGTCTTTAAAGCTCTTGCACAGCTCGCTGATTTGCCATTTATTTGGAAATGCATCCTCCTTTGAGTCTGTCCTATCCTCTCAAAATATAACAATAATCTATAGATTTAGCCAGGGCTAAAAGCGAATCCTCCGTTTCTATACTTATGATAAAAGCAATCAAATTTAAACTAATGACATGAACTTTAAGCCAAAAAAGAAATATAGAAATAAGGAGCGTTAGGCATCAGTTCACCATTTGATTGGGGGGAGGGGGCTTGGGGTGCTAAATGATTAAGAAAAAGAATTCCCAAGTTATGACTATATATGAAAGTCATATATATGAACTGCAGCGTGAAGAATTATATGAAAGTTGATTATCGCAGATATCATCGCAGTTATAGACGCAACTTTTTCGCAGCTTGAAATTTTTCAGGCTTTCTTTTCGTAACTGCAAAAGTTGCGTCTATAACTGTGATGATCCACTTTCATATAAAAACTATCCCGTAAACAAACCTGAGTCGAAAAAAATGAGAAATTGTAGGTCTCTCTAGTAGCCGCAATTTACACTCGGTTACGATTTCTAGGGTTATCATTTCTGTCTTAAAGGGAAGACGAAAATTAGGCCTACTTACACGATGGTCAGAAATAGGTGTTTTTCCTCCCACTTGGATCACAGAGACGTGAAGAATTTTCCAAATGGCATGAAACTTGGCAGGATTGTAGCTTAAGAGATTCTACATTTTTTGGTGGCAGTTTGACAGTCTTCATGGACATTGTGACGTCACAAATTGTTTCCAAATTTGGTGCTTAAATTTAAAATTAAGAAAATCGTCAGAAAAACCACATAGATGTGTTCTGTGATCAGAATGAAGCTTTCCAGTGAAAACCCCGTTAAAATCCATTAAAATGGGACAAAGTTACAAGCTTTTTTGTGACTGAGAGTAAAAGAAGGAATTTAAGGAATTTAATTGTTTTATTACCTTATATGGTTAAACTTTAGGGAGGTTTACAGTTCAAGACAATAAATGGAAGTTAAAAGAAAAATAGCGGATAACACACTGGAGAAAATTTGTAGTTTTTTAAATTTGAAACTCTATAGGTATTTTCACTTGTGACGTCATAAACACGTAAATATGACGTCAGCATGGCATGAAATGACGTAAGATGCAACCTGACACCCCATATTCCAAATTCAAAAAACTACAAATTTGCTTTTATGCATGACTCACTTAGTTTCCTTACTGTTTGGTTTAATAAGCTGGAGTTTAAATACCCCTTAAGTTTGACCATATATGGTAAATTCCTTGCATTAGGCGGGAAATTTGAACTTCTTTAATTAGCTCTAACTTTGCAACAATTCAACGGATTTAAGTGGGGTTTTCACCACAAAGCTCCGTTTTTTATATAGATTGTATTTATAAAGTTATTTAGGTCAAATAATTAACTTCAAATTTTAGCGCCATGTTTCAACGTCACTTATGACGTCATGCTGTCAATCAAAAGTATAAAACTACCATCAATCCATGCGGACTTTTTTTTACTATGTTCCTGCCAAGTTTCGTCTCATTCGGAATATTTCATAATCATCTATGTGTCTCTAAAGAGCCAAGTGGGAGGAAAAACCCCATTTCTGACCATCGTGTTAGGGACTTAAGTGTTCACGTAAGCCCATTATATTTTCTTTCCTTTCCTCGTTGTTTTTTTTTTTTTTTTAAACGGGCCGGGACGAACAGTTATGTGTACCCTTTACATTTATATACCTTCACAATATCTGATGGAAATTTTACCGTAAAGTGTATTTTCTTTGAGGACAGACTTATAATAGGAAAGTCCCGTAACTTGCCATTTGCGAATTTACTAGAAACAACCGTCTATGAGAAAATATATGTTTTCATAAATCCAGTTAAATATTATATATTTCATAGCTTTTTTTTATCAATATAAACACTCTGTACATCTAACAATAATCATGCAACGGTTTCTTCTGGTGTCAAATTTAGGAACAATTGTATTCATGTTCAAGTGTGATGTTATAATGTTGAAGTTGCTACATTGATAATTGGTTGTAGAAACATAATATCATCGTATTTTACTAGAGACCATCAAGGCAATTTTTAAGATTGCAACTTTAAAGACATTTTAATGGAGCCCAGAGAGCTTTGTTAAGGTGATTACTGGTCACTATTACAGAGACTGGTACTGACTTTATTGTAGCTAATGTCTGTAATCAAGAGGCTTCGTTGGTCTGTGAAGGTCATATATGACTGCTTTTGTAGATTTTTTGTTGGTTATATTTGGAAACTGGCAATTAATGTGTCATTCTTTGAGAAAAAATAGCACTTGTAAAGCATTAAAAGCAAAGAGTGTCCTGCATGGTACAACATGGCCAAAGATTCTGAGGTTTAATGTTGCATTCACTTAATGTTATACAGTAGTTTTATATATTTCGGGGTGTGATTCTATCCAGGGAACTGATTTCTTAGATTTTCATGGCCCATGAAATCAATGTATATGGTTTCATGGCCCAACATGGCACATAGATAATGGTGTGTATTCATGACCCATGAAATCGAAATTATCATTTCTCATTTTTCACGACCCCTGAAATCTCTGAGTGTAATTTTCATGGCCCATGGTATCTACAACACACCAACTTTTCATGGCTCATGAACCCTAGTGCCAGATATTTCATGCAATTTCAGGAGCCATGAAAACCATTATCAACTTTACATAGAAAATTCATGGCCTGAAAAATAGGCCATGAAAATGAAATATCTGTATTCAGGACCCTGAAAAATGCTTTCCTGGGTTTTTAATGGCATTTTCATGGGATTTTCATAACATTGCAGTTCATAGTGAGCTTGCTCCTTCAGGACTTTTACAGCTAGGGCTTAAAAGGAAAAAATAACTGGTCACGTTTCTGAATGTAATCACTTTATGACAATAACCCTTCCACGGTTTTTTCAACTTTTGACACGGAGCAGTTAGGGAAAATACGTCGGCACCAATGAAAAGAACGCCTTAACACAGTGTAAAATTGCTAAGTTTGAAAGCGATACGTCCTAAGCGAGTGAAGATATTAATAGCTCCGCAAAGATGCTAAAGCTCAGACGTTTGTATGGTGGGGCCCACGCAACTTTGAGGAGTTCTATCTTCGTACGTTTTCAACAAATCACTTTCAAACTTAGCTATTTTATTAATTTAAAGGAGTTCTTTTCAGCGGAGTTGAGGGATTTTTCCTAATTTGTCCATGCCATAAGATAAAAAAAAAAAATAAAAAAACAAAAAAATTCCGAGGAAAGGTCTATTGTTCCGCCATGAGTGAAGTGACCTTAATCAAGAAAAGACTGTCTTTTCGTATGTCGGAAAAATCTCAGACGATCGGGGATTTTTCTTTTTAGCCGACCATCCCAGATTCTGCCTATATATCGGATAAAGCCTGTTTTTCATGTGTCGGGAAAATCCCAGACGATCGGGGATTTTACTTTTTCTCGACCATCCCAGATTTTGCCTATATACCGGATAATCGCCAGAAGTCTGTCCCAGATTCTCCGTATTATGAACTTGCCGGGAAATTGAAATTGTGCCAAAAACTGAGTCTTGAAAACAAATGTAACAGCACTTATACAGCAACATTGATGCACACGAGCTTATGCTGCGTCGTTCTCAATACATCTGTGTTCTTGCATTTGTCAATGCAAGGTTTTCCATTCTGAGAAAGCAGAAGCCAACTAAAAACACCATATCATTCTTTTTCCGTCTTGGGCAAGAGATTCGAGATAGCAATGACTCGAATTTTCGAGAAACGCCATGTTTATTTGTGTTTATTTACGATAGGGGGCTGGAGCCCAGCGAATAGGAGATTGGTAATGTGTGAAATCCGTCGCAGACGTCCCCGATGGAAAAATGTGAGTTTCATTTGTCGCGAATGATCGCCGACTATCGCAGAAATCTGGGACGCATCGGGAAAATGGGAACCCTCTCGATTCTCCAGAGTTGTCCCCGTCCATCCCAGACAATCGGGAATATCTACAATTTCTAGTTTTCATTAGTCGGCATAATCTGGGACAGTCGGGAAACAGTAAAATCCCTGATCGTCTGGTATTTTCCCGACATATAAAAAACAGGCTTAAGGAAAAAGAGTAACTGAAGAACCAGCGCTTTGAATAGAGTTAATCAATAAGTTTTCTTTTGTCTCAAGCAGCTGAGCTCACTCTCTGGGAAGGAGTTTCCCTTTTTCCTTATATTATCACTTTTTTGTTTTTACATAACAACATCAGATATATTGCTTCAAATCAATAACGGTATCAAAATGAGGTAAGTTCTTGACACTGTGGCTTTCGAACTTAATTTTATGCTATCCACACTCGCAAGGTTAAGTACATACATCCTTTCCTAAGCTTTTCCTGAAATGCTATAGCAAGCTGGGAACCGGGAATTTAAAAACACTACCCACAATACCAGAAGGGGTTAAACTTTCTCGAGTAGCTGTTTTACCTTGTTCAGATGTCGTCAGGGTTTTTAAAAAAGTTGGTCGTAATTACCTCTTCTGAATCACTTTAGTTAATAAAGCCTTTAATTTATTCCCTGGGTAGGTTGTAGCAAGCGAACAGGCTCCCCTTTTAACCGGAGGGAAAAAGAAAATCGGCGAGCGAAGAAGCAAGCCAAGCGTAACTTGGGGGCGAAAAAAGGCGGCGGAGCCTTAAGACTTTGTTTGTATTGTGATCTGTTGGGTCAGATCGCTGACTGTTGACAAGAGAGTGATGAATGTTGACCAAAAATACCCTGTCGATTTATTAATGTTTAATGTAAATTTCCTTTGGTGGAATACAATCTTCATTTTTAAACAAAGCTGTTGTTTACATTCAGTGAGGGATCTTAATAGTCGATATTCGATGGATGCATTTAATATTTACATATAATTGATTAATCCACAAAACTGCCTATACAGTCAATGCCTACATTGCCTGCAGTTCAGTAGGTTGGTCCCGCCTTACTGGACACGAAGTGTTTTTGCAGAAAAGCTCCTTCAAAGCTCTCCTGAATTCTGGCAATCTAATTGCGTAGATCACTGGGTTCAATATAGAATTAAGGTGATAAAGTGTTGATGCTATCTTCATAGGTGTGAACTTAAGCCATAAGTAACGGTCTGAACTCATCTCGATACAAATAATTATTACCCAGGGAAGAAGAGTAAGTATAGAGGCAGCACGAACTATGAATAAAGTTACTGAAAGTTTTCTTTCTGCTGACATAACTGACCCTATCTGCTGGACATGAGGTCTTCTAATAAATTTTAAAATTATTATTACGTAAGATGTTGTTAGCACTGCAAGGGTAAGACAAATATAAATTATCCAGGGGTATCGATCTGCGAGGGGTACATCAATCATGCGACTGATTTGTAGACCACATGCTAGAGTCAAAGCTCCCAGCCAACTAAAAATATAATCTTATAGTAAATGCGTTTTCCAACTAAACAATAATGCCTAAATGGGTACAGAGTTGCGTGTAATCGCTCTAAAGAAGTTAAAACTAGGTTACCCAGTGAAGCTATCCAACACATGTCAGAGATTATTGAATATAAAGCCCCGAAGCCTTTCTTCGGTTTTTTGTGTCGTATAAAAAACAGAATGGTTTCAGGCCCTGAAACGGCTGCTATGAGTAAATCAGCCACAGTTAGGTTCATTATCAAGTACATGTTGCGCCTGCGTAGATGGCGGCTCCTTGCAAAGACGACGAGAGTGAAGGCGTTGATTATAATCATCATGATAAACTGAGTAAGCCACACTGCAATCCAGCTGTCCATTGTCGCCTTTAATAGATATCCTTTAAACAATTATTTCAGTACTGTTTTCCTTTCTATTTAAATTAGATCTGGAATAAGAAAAACAATAATAAGGAATTATTACAGAATAAGTACGGAAATAAAATATATAAGCAAAGGTCTAGTTATTCAGAAACAAGCAAAAAATATCGTGGGTAAGAACGAACGACGTTTCGGTGTCATCTTGACGACATTTTCAAATTCAAAATGATTGCTGATGAACTGAAAAAAAAAGTTTGGCTAATGATTAGCAAAAATGAAACATGCAATTATGCAAAGTCGCGCACTGAAAAGTTTTGCTCGATTTGAGTGAGATTGGACATTTAGAGAGAGTGTTATTTTCCCTAATGTTCTTGACAAACAGTTCCCTGTCCTCAAGGTGGCTCGATATAGTTATTCATAACGATTCTTGAGATTAAGCGTCCTTTTATATGATCTTTGAGTTTCAAGATTATTGAAATATTGCAGGGCAGTAAAATAAGGGCTACAATTCGCTAATATATTTTGTCACAAATTTTTGTTTTTACAACTGAGAGCCCCTCATTATTCAGGGTATTGTCTCCACGTTTCATATTTTCGTGCACAACAATAGCTAGCATTTTTGCATATTTCAAATGCATTGTTAGTTACTGCTGTTAAAGTAAAAATTAAACTTGGGGACAATACCCTTGAATAATAAGAGGCTTTCACTTGTAAACAGGAAACTTCCGAAAAAAAATATGCGCGTAGCCCTTAATTTACTGCCTTACAATATATCAACAATATTGAGACTCAAACGTCTTATAAAACGACGTTTCATATAGGCAAGAATCTCAATTTTTTTCAAAAAAAAAAAAAAACATCTAGCGGTCTAAAAATTATTTGCCAATTTGTCAAAGTAGACCAAAATGTTAACAAACCCGCTAGCAAGAGCGCTTCGATACATAATAATTAAATCCTTCTTTCTAGCAATCGACCGGACCTATCTCTACGATCTTTCACACACATTTTTATAGAGATGGTAACTACTATGAGGTCAAATTGCATGTCAAAAGCGCTTTGTTTTCTGCGGATAACGGCCAAACTACAAGATTATCCATTTTTTACTGTATTTCTAATCATAAAAACTTCAACCCAAAATATCTCGATAACGCTCTTAAAGATTTCACTTAAATCTCACGAACATCGATGCTGCTATTGGAGGAAAAAGCTCTCTCGAACGATTTTAGAAAAACAGTTCCCAGTGCCGAGAAATACTGCTGCACATAAAATAGGTAATGGCGTCATTCCGTTGCTATGACAACTGCGATGTCATTGAAACCCTTAACATAACAAGTTTTCATCTTTAATACAATTCTCTAATACAACTGTGCTCACCCCCGGCAATTTTTCCAAATCTTTGTTTATAGCAACGGAGTTTATTCTATCTCAAACGGTAGGAGGTATTGACCTTGAATAACTGCGCCGAGCCACAAGTGCAATAACAAGTTGAATTGTTTTTTGCACGAAATGTTGCTAATTAGGGACAGTTTTTTTAATAAAATCAAATTTGCAACAACCTTAAAAAATGTTTTGTCAGTGCGAGATTTGGGTCTAGAAAATATTCTTTCTATCATTATTAAGAGACTAGTGATTTCTACTTTTTTTTTTCAATTCCGACATTTAGAGGTACTTTTTTTCTGTATTTATAATGTTTAAATTAGCCATGACGATACTTTAATCTTGACTTGCCTGGTAATTTATCATGTCTTTCAAACCCTTGGCGATCAATCTCCAGTATACTCTCCTAATCTAAAATACGTTTTATCTATATAAAAGCCATTAATGAACTAAGTAAATGCTAGAACAGCCAAGGATATTGTACCTTCAACCAGCAATCGATGCATCAACAATCTTGGACAAAACTGTTGAGAAAATTGTATACTTGGACAGCACTTTTCTAAACATCGTAGCTGTACCGGTTCTTCCCTCTCCCCCTTCCCCTGAAAGCAATGTTGTTGTGTATTCAAAAGAAAGCCTGATCCCTGGACGTTTGTGGGAAGCAACATTGAATTGGGGGAAGGGGTTTTCTTTCCGCAAAGGCGTCGTTTTGGAAATAGTTTTGTTGCGTAGGAAAGTGGACATGATGGGGAAAACTTTCTCAAGTAGTTTTGTCCGGGATTGAAGAATATATCACCATCGTACAGCAAAGGTGGAAACGACCAATAGGAGCTTTCTTTATGTTATTTTTATGTAGGAAAAAAAACCCTATGGAGACGGTTCAAAAACGGTTTTTGGGGAAGTAAAGTCTCACCTTTTCCTGATAAGATTACTTGAGGTATATTAATGAATCCTGACACACCTAATATATAATATATTGTGTCAGAAGAAGGGAGTTTTGCTGGGTTTCAAATCACGTGTCTAATCATGCACCCGCGACGTTTTTAGTGATTACAAAACGAGGCGTAAACGAATTTTGTAAGTCACAAAACTAACAAACAATAATTTAAGTGAGTCCATGAGAAATGAGCGGAGATATATGCATTATTCGTAAGTTACATGCTTGAGGACAACAGTTGTTCTTACCATCGATCCTAGAGTATAAATTTTTTCATGTCGGTACATTGAAAGCTATATGATATTTTTAATAGTACTGTAGATTAGCCTCACTTTCAATTCTCTACCGACATCGCCGAGCACAATAACTGTTTAACCGGCATTCCCTTATCAAGACACGAAACAACGCATGCACATGATTTGATTCTCCCTTTACCTTGTTTTAGTTGCCTAAAGCATTTTTTCCCGAAACCCTGAACGAAAACATTCAGGCGAAATTAAAATGTGCGCCCGAAGCCAGCCTCCTTTTTTTAAGACAATTCTCTTGCGAGGAAAAAAATGACAGCTTCATTTTCATTTGAGAGAGATAAAAGAGAGAAAGCGAGTAAATTAAACTTACCAATAGACATTCTTCTATTCTTCTACCTTTTTCTCCACTTCAGATCAGAAAGGTGCGAATGATCACACTTCAAACAGTCTTGCAATACTCTGCGCCATAAAGCGGAGACGCATTCGGTTGAATCGGTTGATAAACATTAGATGGCGTTTAGATGAGGCCATTAAAACTTGGTGGTAATTGCGCCTACAGATCTATTAGAATAGTATTAAATGTGCTAATAAACCGATTGTCCGTTTTTATTAGTTACAGGCCTTGTGCCGGAAGGCAGTTGTTTGATTTGTTTTGTTAGTCATTTGCATTGTATGCAAACTCAAAAAAAGGGGAAGGTCAACTGGGAAAAGCCAATAAAAAATGCCTACAGATCGATTAGAATAGTATTTAATGTGGTAAAAAGCCTCCGTATTTTCTTTTGTTAGTAGTTACGGGCCTTCTGTCGGATAGTAGTCGTTTAGCTTGTTTTATTATTCATTTGTAGAAGTAGAGGGGATTATTTGAGGGCATGGTTTATAGCTACATATATAACAATAACGAAAATAAATAGAGTGGTTTGAATTTATCCTCCAGTTACTTTTTAAATTTTGACAAAAAAAATATTGATTAATAAAAAACAGTTTGCGCGTAAATAAATATATCAATGAATTAATCAACAATAACGTAGCTTACCAGTTTTAAAACATTTAAATGGCCAGCTTTCTGAAGACAATAAGTCTTAAACAAGTCAACAAACAAAACTTACAAAGTTCTGTTCAAGAAACCGTCAGTTTTGACGCGTTTTGGCCCTGCTGTTGTACATTTTCTGAGGCGTTGCTCTTTATAAAGCGACAATGACGTCGACGAAATTAAAGAACAAAAAGGCCGCCATAGTAGTAGGGCTTCAGCAAACTTAACCCCCTTTGGTGCCTTCCCTTGCCTTCCGTATGCCTTCCCTTAATTGATATGCATAAGCCTATGACGTCACCTCGGAAAGAAGTGTCTTCCTACATACTAATTTGGATTAGGTTTACTAATGAGCGTCACTCTACTACAATAGGAACAATAGGCTTGCCTAGACTTGCCCGGGCTCTTTTAACCCTGATTGGATAGTAAACAATCTATTATGTGTTCAACATAAAAGCGCGCTCTCCGTTCAGCATTTTATTCTTGCCATCGCTTTGCTAAGGAAAAAGTCTTATTATCACCAATATTCTTTAAACGTTGCTCCAAACATGCAAGTCGAATCGAACTGTAAACTCTTTATTTCAAGTTTGTCTGACTATTACAGAACCGTTTTCTCCTTTCTATCTAGAGGAAATGAAAGTCTTGTCATTTTCACGCACGGTTAATCAGTTAATTATGCGAGTGAATACAAATTAGCTCTACAGCTAGACCCAGGGGAGCACCTTGAAAATAGTCAAAGAAATCAAGCTCTTTTTTTTTAAATCGTTTCCCTCCTCAATTTTTTAATTCCCGCCTCCACAATTTTATTATTTTCGCTCCTCATTCGTGAATTCCCTCCTCCACAATTGTAATATTTTCCCTCTATTTTTTTTATTCCCTCCACCACAATTTTAATATTTTCCCTCAATTTCATTATTTCCCCTCCTCAATGTTATTATTCCCTCCTCTACAATTTTATTATTTTCCCTCCTCTTCCTCCCCTCCTCCTCCTCCACCTCCTCATTTTGTTTTTCCTCCTTTCCTCCTCATTTTGTTTTTCCTTTTCCTCCTCATTTTTGTTTTCCTCCTCCTCCTCCTCCTCATTTTTTATTGTTTTCCCTCCTCCTCCTCCTCATTTTTATTGTTTCCCTCCTCCTCCTCCTCATTTTTTATTGTTTTCCCTCCTCCTCCTCCTCATTTTTTATTGTTTTCCCTCCTCCTCCTCCTCCTCCTCATTTTTTATTGTTTTCCCTCCACCACCACCACCACCACCACAGTTCGATTCGACTTGCATGTTTGGAGCAACGTTTAAAGAATATTGGTGATAGTAAGACTTTTTCCTTAGCAAAGCGATTGCAAGAATAAAATGCTGAACGGAGAGCGCGCTTTTATGTTGAACACATAATAGATTGTTTACTATCCAATCAGGGTTAAAAGAGCCCGGGCAAGTCTAGGCAAGCCTATTGTTCCTATTGTAGTAGAGTGACGCTCATTAGTAAACCTAATCCAAATTAGTATGTAGGAAGACACTTCTTTCCGAGGTGACGTCATAGGCTTATGCATATCAATTAAGGGAAGGCATACGGAAGGCAAGGGAAGGCACCAAAGGGGGTTAAGTTTGCTGAAGCCCTACTACTCGCCATGTACGTGTCCCCATCAATTTCTGTGGGAGTTAAATTTGTTATTGTGTAAATGCCTTCTTTAATGTTCCAAATTTGCACAGATGCTGATCACGTGAGTGGAAATGGTTTACTAAAGCAGGGAACGGGGAGTATGGCAAAGAAGCACGAGGAATGGGAAAGTAAAAAAGGAAACAAAACAGACAACTGGAAATTAGGCTACTGATAGGGTTAGGGTTCATGTTCGGCTTTGTTCCTCTTTTTCCAAAAAGCAAAGTTATGATTATCCCGTCTATACCTTGGTTAGCTTGATCAAGTGTTCTTCATCAAAAGTTCAAATGTATTCCGGAGCGGAATGCAAATGAACCAGCCAAACGGTTTCCGTTAACTTCTTCTTCGTTTTGAGTCGAGAAATTTTAAATGGTGAATATAGCGAATACTAGTTTTCCTAGTTTGAAGGTCTTTAAAGCTCTTGCACAGCTCGCTGATTTGCCATTTACTTGGAAATGCATCCACCTTTGAGTCTATGTCCTATCTTCTCAAAATGTAACAGTAATTTATAGATTTAGCCGGAGCTAAAAGCGAAGCCTCCGTTTCTATACTTATGATAAAAGCAATCAAATTTAAACTAATAACATGAACTTTAAGCCAAAGGGAAATAAAGAAATAAGGAGCCTTAGGCATTAGTTCACCTTTAGAGGGAGGGGCTAAATGATTAAGAAAAAATATCCCGAAGTTATAACTATATATGAAAGTCATACATATGAACTACGGGGTGAAGAATTATATGAAAGTTGATTATCGCAGATATCATCGCAGTTATAGACGCAACGTTTTCGCAGCTTGAAATTTTTCAGGCTTTCTCTTCGTAACTGCAAAAGTTGCGTCTATAACTGTGATGATCCACTTTCATATAAAAACTATCCCGTAAACAAACCTGAGTTGAAAAAATTGAGAAATTGTAGGTCTCTCTAGTAGCCGCAATTTACACTCGGTTACGATTTCTAGGGTTATCATTTCTGTCTTAAAGGGAAGACGAGAATTAGGCCGACTTAAGGACTTTAGTGTTCCCGTAATTGATTTTACCTGTTGTCCGCCGTAACAGCCTGCATGAACTGTCTCAAACGCAACCATCGATGAATTCCTTTGCGATGCGACACTTTCCTTGGCGAGAAACCAAATAAACAATTCGTTTCAAAAATCCGAAAAAAGAAGACAGCAGTTGTATTTCATTTCGTGGCGACAGTGCAAGAACACGATAATTATAAAATTTCACTGAAATGCAAAGAAGGCTTCAGTTGTCGGCAAGTAGTCTGTCCAGTCGGCAAACAATACCCTAAATGCTGCATAAGTTTTCACGCATGAATTTATCTGTGAAAATTTTGACCAAGGTCGGGGGGTAGAATACTTGGTTGATCCTGGAATATGAACAAAAGCGTGACCAAACAAAAAGTAAAGCCTTAGAAATTTATTTTTGAAAATTTTGTCGAAGTCGAACACAAGAAACTTCAATTTAGATTTTTACTCAACCAAATCCGTTAGTTGCCCTGGACATGGTTAAATTCTGTGCCAAAACGAAAGGCAACGTCAATGTCTGGGACCCCTTCCCTACGCTACTGAGTTTTCCAAGAAATAGACACTTAGCGTTGTAGAAAAATCGTCTCGCTATAGAGCTCAGTTCATTGTGAAGCTGTTCAAGGAATTTTTGTAGGCATTATTATAAAAGCTGGTGCTGCTAGTCTTAAAGTAACAGACTTGTTGTTTGCCTTCCTTTTTTGTAAAAAAATAAACCAGGAAAACTCTTGTCCTTCCTCTTTGGCTGTTTGCTGTTTGTTAATTTCCATTATGAAATTTAGCGAGCACAGTAATATTTACCTGGATTTATAAAAACATATATTTTCTTATAGACGGTTGTTTCTAGTAAATTCGCAAATTGCAAGTCACGGGACTTTCCTATTATAAGTCTGTCATCAAAGAAAATATACACCTTAGATATTGTGAGGCTGTATAAATGTAAAAGCTACACATAACTGTTCGTCCCGGCCCGTTTAAGAAAAAAAAAAAAAAAAAAAAAACGAGGAAAGGAAAGAAAATATAATGAGCTTACGGGAAAACTTAAGTCTCTAAGTCGGCCTAATTTTCGTCTTCCCTTTAAGACAGAAATGATAACCCTAGAAATCGTAACCGGGCCTGCATGAGGCCACTATCAGATGGATCGGCTCGTTTTTAACCGACCGTTCACAAAGAGTGCGAATCGGTCAGGTTTATTCGCATCCAGTTACACCGAATGGGGGAATACCACAAGGAACAAAATTCGCGCCATTGCTGTTCGCCATATTAGTGAACAATCTGTGTAGGGACTGGAGATATAGGATTAAATACGTTGATGACACCTTGGTATTTGAATCTATTCCTCGATGTTTGCCTAGCTACCCTCCATTTAACGCCGCAAATATTAACACCTACGCTTCCATGCGTAATATGCGGCTTAATGAGAAAAAATGTAAAGATATGGTTATCAATTTTTTGAAGTACCAACCCACTGTTATAAAGCCAATTCAGCTTAATGGTATAGTCATTTATAGAATATCTAGTTATAAACTCTTAGGGGTTATTATCTCTAATGACCTCTCTTGGAACGAACACTGTGACAGTATCCATAAAAAAGCTACTAAGCGATTGTTTGTGCTGCGGACCCTCAAGAGAGTTGGACTGGGCACTAACGATCTCGTGTTAGTCGACTGTAGTATTGTTAGATCCATTGTTGAGTACGCCTCGCCAGTTTGGGCTGCGATCCCTTTAAATCTTGATGAGTTAATTGAGTCTGTACAGCGGAAAGCCCTCAAAATAATATTTGGCAGGGTAGACTATACGGAAGCCTTGGTCTTGGCCGGCCTGGAGTCTCTTAGTGACAGGAGAGTAGGAGCTTGTAGGCGGTTTATGGCTACTGCACGCCAAATGTCCCCCCTTAAGAACATCATCTCCACTCCTGCCGCTTTTGAGTCTCATTACAGTATGAGGGTCCAACTTCCAAGACGTCAACATGGTCATACCAGAATAATTAATGACTTTGTAACTTATAAATTCCAGTGAATGTATGTAAATGGTTAATTGTATGTGACAATGACCTTCCCCAACAATTCAGTTATTGCTGCAAGTGGGTGAAATAAACAGAATATCTATCTATCATCTATCTATCTAAATTGCGGCTACTAGAGAGACCTAAAATTTCTCATTTTTTTTTAACTCAGGTTTGTTTACGGGATAGTTTTTATATGAAAGTGGATCATCACAGTTATAGACGCAACTTTTACAGTTGCGAAAAGAAAGCCTGAAAAATTTCAAGCTGCGAAAAAGTTGCGTCTATAACTGCGATGATATCTGCGATAATCAACTTTGATATAATTCTTCACGCCGCAGTTGATATATATGACTTTCATATATAGTTATTTCTTCGGGATATTTTTTCTTAATCATTTAGCCCCTCCCTCTAAAGGTGAACTAATGCCTAAGGCTCCTTATTTCTTTATCTTTTTTTTGGCTTAAAGTTCATCTTATTAGTTTAAATTTGATTGCTTTTATCATAAGTATAGAAACGGAGGCTTCGCTTTTAGCCCTGGCTAAATCTATAGATTACTGATATATTTTGAGAAGATAGGACATAGACTAAAGGGTGGGTGCTTTTCCAAGTAAATGGCAAATCAGCGAGCTGTGCAAGAGCTTTAAAGACCTTCTAACTAGGAAAACTAGTATTCGATATATTTACTTTTTAAAATTTTCTAGCCTCAAAACAAAAAAGAAGTTAAGGGAAACACTTTGGCTGGTTCATTTGTATTCCGCTCCGGAATACATCTGAACTTTTGATGAAGAACACTTGATTAAGCTAACCAACGTATAGACGGGATAATCATAGCTTTTTTTTTGGAAAAAGAGGAACAAAACCGAACATGAACCCTAACCCTATCAGTAGCCTCATTTCCAGTTGTCTGTTTTGTTTCCTTTTTTACGTTCCCTTTCCCCGTGCTTCTTTCCCATACTCCCCGTTCCCCGTTTTAGTAAACCTTTTCTATCCACGTGATCAGCATCTGTGCAAATTTGGAACATTAAAGAAGGCATTTACACAATAAAAAATTTAACTCCCACAGAAATTTATGGGGCCACGTACATGGCGGCCTTTTTGTTCTTTAATTTCGTCGACGTCATGTACATCTTCGCTTTATAAAGAGCAACTCGTCAGAAAATATACAACAGCAGGGCCAAAACGCGTCAAAACTGACGGTTTCTTGAACAGAACTTTGTAAGTTTTGTTTGTTGACTTGTTTAAGACTTGTGGCCTTCAGGCAGCTGGCCATTTAAATGTTTTCAAACTGGTAAGCTTCATTAATATTGTTGATTAATTCATCGATATATTTATTTACGCGCAAACAGTTTTTTGCTAAGCAATATATTTTTTTTTTTCAAAATTTAAAAAGTAACTGGAGGATAAATTCAAACCACTCTATTTTTTTTCTTTATTGTCCGTTATACATGTAGCCATAAACCATACCCTCCAATAACCCCCTCTACTTAAGCAAATGAATAATAAAACATGTCAAACAACTACTATCCGACAGAAGGCCCGTAACTACTAACAAAAGAAAATACGGAGGCTTTTTACCATATTAAATACCATTAAGTAACTGAAGAATAAATTCAAACCATTCCATTTCTTTTCTTTAATATTGGTAAGCTACATTATATTGTTGATTAATTCATTGATATATTTATCTATGCGCAAACTGTTTTTTTATTAAGCAATATTTTTTTTGTCAAAATTTAAAAAGTAACTTGAGGATAAATTCAAACCACTCTGTTTCTTTTCTTTATTGTTATACATTTAGCTATAAACCATGCCCTCCAATAACCCCCTCTACTTATGCAAATGAATAATAAACAAGTCCAACAACTACTATCCGACAGAAGGCCCGTAACTACTAACAAAAGAAAATACGGAGGCTTTTTACCATATTAAATACCATTCTAATCGATCTGTAGGCATTTTCTATTGACTTTTCCCAGTTAAGACTTATTGCCTTCAGACAGGCCATTTAAATACTTCAAAACATAGTAAGCCATACTACTTATTTATTTATGGGCAAACAGTTTTTATTTTGCCTTATCCTTTTATGGCATAGATCAAAATACCTAAGAACAAAAGAAAATTGAAAGTAAATGAGGATAAATTTAAACCACACTATTTCCTTTTTGTTGTTGTTGTTATAAATGTAGGCATAAACCATGCTCTCAATTCACCTCTCAATGTCTCATTTACCTTCCACTTTTTTTGAGTTTGCACTTTAATGCAAATGACAGACAAAACAAGTCAAACAACTGCCATCCGCCACAAGGCCTGTAACTAATTAATACGGAAAATCGGTTTATTACCACATTTGATACTATTCTAATCGATCCGTAGGCGCAATTACCACCAACTTTTAATGCCCTCATCTAAACGCCATCTAATGTTTATATCAACCGATTCAACCGAATGCGTCTCCGCTTTATGCCGGCAGAGCATTGCAAGACTGTTTGAAGTGTGATCATTCGCACTTTTCTGATCTGAAGTGGAGAAAAAGGTGGAAGAATGACTATTGGTAAGTTTAATTTACTCGCTTTCTCTCTTTTATCTCCTTCAAATGAAATGCAGCTGTTATTTTTTACTTCATAAGACAATTTTCTTTAAAAAGGAGGCTGGCTTTGATATTATGGGCGCACATTTCAATTTCGTCTACTAATATTTTCGTTCAGGGTTTCGGGAAAAATGCTTTAGGTAACTAAAACAAGGTAAAAGGAGAATCAAATCATGCGCATGCGTTGGTTCGTGTCTTGATAAGGGAATCGGTTTAACAGTTACTGTGCTCGGCGATGTCGGTAGAGAATTGAGGCTAATTTACATTACTATTAAAAATATCATATAGCTTACAATGTACCGACATGAAAAAAGTTATACTCCGGGATCGATGGTACGAACAACTGTCCGCAACGCAACCATTCATTTTCGAAATCGGCGTGTACTCTTGCAGCCTCAACTTTAATGAAACATCGCACTTAAGCTTTGTAGTAGATTTGAAATTTATAAAACAGTTTGGCACATTGTATAAAAAATGCCGTCATATTGTAACAATTCCCTTTCACTTTGAAATAAACGTTTTGAGAGTGTTTCAACTTGCTTGGATAACAATGTATTATGCTATTCTTAAAATTAAAGGTGATCTCGTCATCAAGCATGTAACTTACGAATAATGTTTATATCTCCGCTCATTTCTCATGGACTCACTTAAATTATAGTTTGTTACTTTTGTGACTTACAAAATTCGGTTACGCCTCCTTTTGTAAAAAACGGTTTGCATAGAGTGTATGGCTATCACCAAGAGAGGATAAAGGGGACATAGAAGGCATCCCCATACACACCTTATTCCATAGGTAATTGGTCCCGAGTTATTTTTAAGACCACAGATGCCAAGGGGGATTAGACAACAGCCAATCACATAGCGTGAGTGTCTTCCGCGTGGATGACCCACGCTCAGAGCCACGCGTCCTTCACCAATTGACGCTGAAAAGAGATGGCGGAAGACGCGGAGAGCGATATTGCTATTCGTTTTGTCGACGAAAACAACTAAAGAGAGATTTCTACTAAAGCGGTGTCAGCGAAATGGAAATTAAGAAAGAATCGCCCTTCCTCTCCTGTATAGAGCTAACAGTACAGCAGGGAAATCCTTAACACATTGAATATTCTTTCAGGATCATTTATAATTTGCAGTTTGAAGAGAGCAATTTCTGGTTTGATATTTATTCTTTTATTAGTCTTTTATTATTCAACAACAATAACACTTGGTGTCCTACTTGCTTTATTGTACAAACGACCGGTTTCAATAGAACGGCGAAATTTTTCATTTTATTAAAGCAATGAGGTTACGACAACTTCGAGTTACACTAATTTCACGGGTTGTCAAAGAGTCCACCGATTCCCTTATCCCAGGTGAGCGCCGACTCATTTCGCTTCAATATTCAGAAATGCTCTCGATCTCTTTACACGTTCATTGCCTTTCGCCCGACATGTTTTGCACAGCGTTTATAGTCGTGCAAAACCTGCACGAAACCTCCACGCAGCGCGCGAGGTAACTTTATCCCGATTCTAAAAATAACTCGAGAACAATTACCTGTGGTAGGGTGTGTATGGGGGATGCCTTCTCTATCCCCTTTATCCTCTCTTGCAGACACGTGATTTGAAACCCAGCAAAACTCTCTTGTTCTGACTCAATATATTATATATTAGGTGTGTCAGGATGCATTAATATACCTCAAGTAATCTTATCAGGATAAAAGTGAGACTTTACTTCCCTAATAAACGTTTTTCAACCGTCCCCATAGCTGTTTTTTTTGCGACATAAAAATAAAACAAAGAAAGCTCCTATTGGTCGTTTCCGCTTTTGCTGTACGTTGGTGATATATTCTTGATGCATCGATTGCTGGTCGAAGGTGCAATATCCTTGGCTGCTCTAGCATTTACTTAGTTAACCAATGGCTTTTATATAGATAAAACGTTCTTTTGATTAGGAGGGTATACTGGAGATTGATCGCCGAAGGTTTAAAAGACATGATAAATACTACCAGGCATTGAGTCAAGATTAAAGTATCATTATGGCTCATTGAAACAATCTATTATAAATACAAAAAAAAAAGTACCTCTAAATGTCGGAATTGAAAAGAAAAAAGTAGAAATCAGTAGCCTCTAATAAATAATGACAGAAGAATATTTTCTAAACCCAAATCTCGCACTGGGGAAACATTTTTTAGAGGTTCTTGCAAATTTGATTTTATGAAAAAACTGTTCGTAATTAGCAACATTTCCGACAAAAAACAATCCAACTTGTTATGGCACTTGTGGCTCGGCGGAGTTATTCAAGGTCAATAACTCCTACGTTTGAGAATAAACTCCTTGCTATAAACAAAGATTTGGAAAAATTGCCGGGGGTGAGCACAGTTGTATTAGATAAAGATGAAAACTTGTTGTGATAAGGATTTCAAAGACATTGCAGTTGTCATAGCAACGGAATGACGCCATTACCTATTTTACGTGCAGCAGTATTTCTCGGCACTGGGAACTGTTTTCCAAAATCGTTCAAGGGAGCTTTTCCCAACAAAAGCAGCCTCGATGTTCGTGAGATTTAAGTGAAATCTTTAAGAGCGTTATCGATATATTTTGGGATGGAGTTTTTATGATTGGAAATACAGTAAAAAATGGACAATCTTGTACTTTAGCCGTTATCAGCAGAAAACAAGGCGCTTTTGACATGCACTTTGACCTTATAGTAGTTACAATCTCTTTAAAAATGTGTGTGAAAGATCGTAGAGATAGGTCCGGTCGATTGCTAGAAAAAAGGATTTAATTATTATGTATCGAAGCGCTCTTGCTAGTGGTTTGTTAACATTTTGCTCTACTTTGACAAATTGGCAAATAATTTTTAAACCGCTCGATGGAATTTTTTGAAAAAAAAAATGAGAATCTTGCCCATGAAACGTCGTTTTAGGAGAAGTTAGAGTCTCAATGTTATTGATATATTGAAAGGCAGTAAAATAAGGGCTACGATTCGCTAATTTTTTATCCGAAGTTTCCTGTTTACAAGTGAAAGCCTCTTATTATTCGAGGGTATTGTCTCCAAGTTTAATTTTTACGTAAACAGCAGCTAATAGCAAATAGCAAATGCTAGCTATTGTTGTGCACAAAAATATGAAACTTGGAGACGTTACCCTGAATAATGTGGGGACTCTCAGTTGTAAAAACAAAATTTCTGACAATATTGGCGAATTGTAGACCTTATTTTGCTGCCTTACAATATTTCAATAATCTTGAAACTAAAAGGGTCATATAAAAGGACGTTTAATCTCAAGAATCGTTATGAATAACTGTATTGAGCCACCTTAAGGACAGCGAACTGTTTGTCAAGTCATTAGGGAAATAACACTTTCTGTAAATGTCCAATCGGACTCAAATCAAGCAAAACGTTTATTTCAGTACGCGACTTTGCGTGTCTGTTTGATATATTTTATTTCTGTACTTATTCTGTAATAATTCCTTATTATTATATTTTCTTATTCCAGATCCTATTTAAACAGAAAGGAAAACAGTACTGAAATAGTTGTGTAAAGGATATCTATTAAAGCGACAATGGACATCTGGATTGCAGTGTGGCTTACTCAGTTTATCATGGTGTTTATAATCAACGCCTTCACTCTCGTCGTCTTTGCAAGGAGCCGCCATCTACGCGGGCGCAACACGTACTTGATAATGAACCTAACTGTGGCTGATTTACTGATAGCAGCCGTTTCAGGACCTGAAACCATTTTGCTTTATGTACGAGACAAAAATCTGGAAAAAGGTTTCGGGGTTTTATATTTAATAATCACTGACATGTGTTGGATAGCTTCAC
This sequence comes from Porites lobata, assembly GCA_942486035.1. NCBI lineage: Eukaryota > Metazoa > Cnidaria > Anthozoa > Scleractinia > Poritidae > Porites > Porites lobata. The sequence goes on from CALNXK010000162.1 coordinate 555,282, forward strand.
TGGTTAACCTAGTTTTAATTTCTTTAGAGCGATTAAACGCAACGCTGTACCCCTTTAGGCATTGCTTACTTGGGAAAAGCTTTTACTATAAGATTATCAATTTTAGTTGGTTTGGAGCTTTGACTCTTGCATGTGGTGTACAAATCAGTCGCATGAATGATGTACCCCTCGCAGATCGATACCCCTGGATAATTTATATTTTTCTTACCCTTGCAGTACTAACAACATCTTATGTTATAATTATGTCAAAATTTATTAGAAAAGCTCATGTCCAGCAGTTAGGGTCAGTTATGTCAGCAGAAAGAAAACTTTCAGTAACTTTATTCATAGTTAGTGCTGCCTCTATAATTACTCTTCTTCCCTGGCTAATAACTATTTGTATCGCGATAAGTTTAGACCGTTACTTATGGATTGAGTTCACACCTATGAAGATAGCATCAACATTTTATCACCTTAATTCTATATTGAATCCAGTGATCTACGCAATTAGATTGACAGAGTTCAGGAGAGCTTCGAAGGAGCTTTTCTGCAAAAGCAATGTGTATCCAGTAAGGGAGGACCAACCTATTAGACTGCAAGCAATGTAGACATGAACTCTATATATAGTTTCGTGGACGTTTATTAATTATGTTAACCTTAAATGTATCCATCGGTAATTAAGATCCCTCCAACGTAGACAATACCTTTGTTTAAAAATAAAGATTGTGTTCCACCGAAGGAAATTTGCATAAATAATTGCTAAATTGCAGGTATTCATCGCTCACTTGTCAGCAGTCAGTTATCTGACTAATCAGGTCATGATACAAAGAAAGTCTAAAGGCTCCCTCGCCTTTTGTTCTCTTCCAGGCTACGAAAGGCTTGCTTCGCTGGCCGATTTTCTTTTTCGCCCCACTCCACTGCCGCGCCTCTTCGCTGGCTATATAACCTACACAGAGAATGAAATAAAAGGCTTTTACGACCAACTTTTAATATTGAAAATTAAAACAAAAACCCTGACGACATCTGATCGAGGTAAAACAGCTGTTTCGAGAAAGGTTGTCGGGAAAGCGCGTTTAATTGCACACGTCAACCCCGCATGGTATTGTGGTTCCCAGCTTGTTTCAGTATTTTAAGGACAGCTTAGAAAATGGTGTTTGTAAAAACCTCTGCCAGTCAGTGAAAAAGAACAAATTAGGTTCGAAAGCCAGAGTGTCAAAAACTTATCTCATTTTGAAACTGTTATTAATGTGAAGCAATATACATCTGGCCCCGGTTGTTCGAAAGGCGGATAACGCTATCCACCGGAAAGATCACTATCCAGTGGATAGCCCAATTGGTTTCCGTAATGTTTATCCGCTGGACAGTGATTTATCCGGTGGATAGCGCTATCCAACGTTTGAACAACTGGGGCCTGGTGTTGTTAGGTAAATTTCAAAAGTGATAAGGAATCTTCTTCCCAGAGAGCGAGTTCAGCTGCTTCAGCCTAAAGAAAACTTTCAGTAACTTTATTCAAAGCGCTGCTTCTACACTTACTCTTCAGTGGCAGATCCAGACCTCCTGATAAGAGGAACTAAAAATAATGAAGGGAGGGTGGGCCTACCTTGGATCCACCACTATTTATTCCTCACTTCTGTGCACTTCACTCATGGTATCATATCTCATCACACGCGCAACAATAGACCTTTCCAACGAGGTTTTTTTTTTTTGTTTTGTTTTTTTTTCATCTTATGGAATAAACAAGTCAGGAGAAATCCGTCAACTCCGAAGACAGAGCTACCCAAAGTCGCTTGATTTTGCAGACGTTTGTATGGTGGGCCCCACTATAGAAACTTCTGAATTTTTGCAACTTTGCTGAGCTGTATCTTCGCTCGCTTAGGACGTATCACTTTCAAACTTGGCAATTTTACAAATTTTAAACGTTCTTTCTATTAGTGCCGACGGATTTTCCTTAACTTTTCTATGTCCAAATTTAAAAAAAAAACCGTCGAGAGTTCATTGGCATACGGTGATTTCAATCAGGGGCGTAGCCAGCCATCTTTTTTTTTTCCTTTTAAGCCTAAGTTGTAGAAGTCCTGCTGGAGCAGGGAAGTAACGGTGGGGGGAGTGTTGAGCACATAAAAAGGAAGCCGCGTAAACGCTGACCTGTAAAAAAACTACAGCACAGCTGCTCTGGTTGCCTTCAATGAGTATACGCTGTGAGCTATCAACAAACGCCCTTTTGAATTCTTAATAAAAATCATGGCTGGCTAAGCCCCGAATGAAATCACCGTATGCCAGTGACCCTTCCGCAGTATTTTTCAAATTTGGACATAGAAAAGTTAAGGAAAATCCGTCGGTACTAATGGAAAGAACGTTTAACATTTTTAAAATTGCCAAGTTTGAAAGTGATACGTCCTAAGCGAGCGAACACATAGCTCAGCATAGTTGGGAAAATTCAGAAGTTTGTACGGTGGGACCCTCCATACAAACGTCTGCAAAATCAAGGGACTTTGGGGAGCTCTATCTTCGTTGGTTTTCAACAAATCACTTTAAAAATTAGCAATTTTACTAATTTAAAGGCATTTTTAAGCGGAGGTGACGGATTATTCCTAACTTGTCCATGCCATAAGATGAAAAAAAAAAAAGAAAAAAAAAAAAACAATCCTTGGAAAGGTCTATTGTTGAGCTTGTGATGAGATATGATACCAACGGAGTGAAGTGAACTCACAGAAGTAAGGAAAAAAAAACAGTGGCGAATGTGGCGAATGTGGCGAATCCAGGGGAGGGGCCTGAGGACCCGCTACCCCCTTTTATTTTTAGACCAAACAACTGAGGCCTGACGGGTTCCCTTGCCCCCTTATATCAGGGTCTGGATGACCGCCGGCTTGCCCCCCACCCCCTCCACTTCCCCTTATCTGAAGATCCGGATGTGCCACTGAAGAGTAATTGTAGAAGCAGCGCTTTGAGTAAAGTTACTGAAAGTTTTCTTTAGGCTGAAGCAGCTGAACTCGCTCTCTGGGAAGAAGATTCCTTATCACTTTTGAAATTTACATAACAGTTTCAAAATGAGATAACTTCTTGACACTGTGGCTTTCGAACCTAATTTGTTGTTTTTCACTGACTGGCAAAGGTATTTACACACACCATTTTCTAAGCTTTCTCTAAAATACTGAAACAAACTTAAAAACACTACCCACAATACCATACGGGGTTGACGCGTGCACTTAAACGCGTTTTCCGACAAGCTTTCTCGAAACAGCTGTTTTACCTCGATCAGATGTCGTCAGGGTTTTCTTTTTAATTTTCAATATTAAAAGTTGGTCGTCATCACTCCTACTGATTGACTGGAGTTGACAAAGTCTTTTATTTCATTCTCTGTGTAGGTTATATAGCCAGCGAAGAGGCGCGGCAGTGGAGTGGGGCGAAAAAGAAAATCGGCCAGCGAAGCAAGCCTTTCGTAGCCTAGAAAAGAACAAAAGGCGAGGGAGCCTTTAGACTTTCTTTGTATCACGATCTGATTGGTCAGATAACTGACTGTTGACAAGTGAGCGATGAATACCTGCAATTTATCAATTATTTATGCAAATTTCCTTCGGTGGAATACAATCTTTATTTTTAAACAAAGCTATTGGTTATACGTTGAAGGGATCTTAATTGTCAATGGATGCATCTAATGTTAACACATAAATGATAAAAGTCCGCGAAACTGCATATAGAGTCCATATCTACATTGCTTTCAGTCCAATAGGTTGGTCTTGCCTTACTGGATACGAAGTGTTTTTGCAGAAAAGCTCCTTCAAAGCTCTCCTGAACTCTGTCAATCTAATCGCGTAGATCACTGGATTCAATATAGAATTAAGGTGCTAAAATGTTGATGCTATCTTCATAGGTGTGAACTTAATCCATAAGTAACGGTCTGAACTTATCGAAAATACAAATAATTATTACCCAGGGAAGAAGAGTAAGTATAGAGGCAGCACTAACTATGAATAAAGTTACTGAAAGTTTTCTTTCTGCTGACATCACTGACCCTAACTGCTGGACATGAGCTTTTCTAAAAAAAATTGACATAATTATAACATAAGATGTTGTTAGTAATGCAAGAGTAAGACTAATATAAATTATCCAGGGGTATCGATCTGCGAGGGGTATATCATTCAGGCGACTGATTTGTAGACCGCATGCTAGAGTCAAAGCTGCGAACCAACTAAAAATGATAATCTTATAGTAAACGCTTTTCCCAACTAAGCAATGCCTAAATGGGTACAGTGTTGCGTGTAATCGCTCTAAAGAAATGAAAACTAGGTTAACCAGTGAAGCTATCCAACACATGTTAGAGATTATTAAATATAAAACCCCGAAGCCTTTTTTCGGGTCTTTTGTTTGCTTTAAGAAGCAGAATGGTTTCAGGTCCTGAAACGGCTGCTATCAGTAAATCAGCCACAGTTAGGTTCATTATCAAGTACGTGTTGCGCCTGCGTAGATGGCGGCTCCTTGCAAAGACGACGAGAGTGAAGGCGTTCATTATAAACACCATGATAAACTGAGTAATGCACACTGCACGCCAGCTGTCCATTGTCGCTTTAATAGATATCCTTTAAACAATTATTTCAGTACTGTTTTCCTTTCTATTTAAATTGGATCTGGAATAAGAAAAAATAATAATAAGGAATTATTACAGAATAAGTACAGAAATAAAAATATAAGCAAAGGTCTAGTTATACAGAAACAAGTAAAAAATAAGGCGGGTAAGAACGAACG